>VDFB02151515.1:0-44326 GCA_007258455.2 Sequoia sempervirens
GGGAGATGGAAAAAGAAGTGCAATCTGATTCCAAAAAAATTGAAAATTTTTTTAGAATCTACAGACAAAATATGACAAGACTCTAGTTTACATCATCTTCAAATTCCTTACGGTTCAATTGCTATAGGTTCCCGAATGTGGAGATTGTGTTAAAAAAAAAATATCAGTGTCCAGTTAGGCCAAAAAGTGTAAACCACTATTGTGGGATCACCCGAATATCTCTTTCATTTAATTCTCAAAACTTTTCTTGAATCCTTCCATCATTTCTCTTATGTTCCTACCCTATAACATGGTTGTTTGAATATGCTCCCCATATCTTATTCAACCAAATTGTTAAGTTGGGCTGCCTTTTTCTGATTAGTGCAGCGAGTGTATCATATTTACCTTGTGAATATGCAATTGACTCCTCCCAATGATCTTTTACCTGTGAGCTTTCACCATGTGTTATTAATTTAGGAGGTCCCATTGTGAATTCTAGCATGTCCTTCAAATGATGATTTTCTCTCATGATCCTTTCATTATTCATTTTGTACATTTCCTTTTCTTTGATCAACATTTGTATTTGGGCTTTATTCAAATTTTCCACATTAATCCCAATGTTTGCAGTCACCACATGATCTACCTCTCCAACCTTCAGAGTCATGACATGTCCAAATGCTTTCTTAGTATCAATCACCACTGACTTTCTATGAGGTGGATACAAGGCCCATATCATGAGTGATCCTTCATTCGGGTTATATTTGGATCCAACTTATATTTCTGTCACCCCCTCTAGACTAAGCTTGTGTGTGGCACTATTATCCTTTAAGAAGCTATCAAAGACCAATGCAGAATTCAAATCCAGCCCTGGAAAGATCATAACTCCAACATCCTCTAACATTTTCCTTCCTTTCTCGGGGGTCATATTAGCCATTTCTCTATCCATAGTTAATTTTAAATTATTTTAGTAGCTGCTCCTCATTGCTTGGTGTAATATTATCAACTATCTCCCTTATCTCCTTGCCCTTTTGCTTATACAAGAAAGATCTGAATTCTAAAGAATTCAAAAATTCATTGTCTACTACAAATGACCTATATGCCATTTGTTCGATGTCTGTATCTTGGCTCTCTTCAACACTTGGTTCTCTAGGAGGGAAGTTGTAATCTTGAGTTTTTAATCTGGAAATCCTACTGGGTAGGTCTCGTGGCATATCTTCTCCAGTTTTCTCATCTCCAGAAAAAGGGAGCCCTGTATCTGACAACCCTTGGTTGTATTCCTCCACCACTCTCTGCTTCCTCTGCCTCCAAATTTCTAATCATGTCATCAAACGGATAAGGCATATGATCATATCCTCCAAAGTTTATCCTTTGTTTGGAAGAATTGATATATCCCTCTAGATCAAATTTTTTTCTTGGTGGACCCTTATTCATATTATACTGCATTAATTTGTCAAGGATCAAATCATATCCTTCCTTTGCAAGCACAATAAAATCACCAAAGCACAAAGTACTAGGCATAAATGCTTGTTTCCTGAATGAACCAAAATTCATGAAACTAGAAAAATCCATTTATCTTACAATTTCCAAATATGCAATCCTATTCGTGACTTTTTTAGGCAAAATGAATGGAGAATTCTCAAAACCAGACACCCTTACCATAGTAGCATCTTCCAAGCAATACCGGTCTCCCCAATTGTGATCAATTGGTCCATTAAATTCCTTAGGTCTGAGGAAGCATTTTATTTCATCAGAAAATGAGTGTGCACAAGGATGACTATAGAATTCATTTAATGGCTTTACAAAATATTCTTCAAAATACAGGAAACTAGAATTAGCAAACCTACTATCCCAAATGGCAGTCCACAATAGAATGGGTAACAATTTTCCCTCTTTATCAGACTGTGAAACCTTCAACTTTTCTGGCCAAATCCCTAACTCTTGTCCGAAGTACAATACTAGATGCATTAAAAGAGAATAATGTCTAAGGTGCAGAAAAAGGGATTTGTTCTTGATTGCCATGAATGCTGAGTCGAGTCCCTTAGAGACAAATGAAGCATAGTCAAAATTTAACCTAGAATTATGACATTGAATGTCAGCTACAATTACCATGGGAACAATGGACATATACTGAGGAACTTCCATACCCAACACTTGTCCTACCGAGAAATAGGTATATCTCATATAAGGCTTGAATAAGTCCACATGGAATGGAGGCCCATCGCCATCGTCAAGTGGGACAGTTTTACCATCTTTTTTAATTCTATGTAAGGGCAACCTCCAACCCTTGTAAGTGGTGTCCATTCTCCAAAACTCCTTTTCCAACTCTTCAATCACAAATTTCTCATTACACCACCCTTCCAACTTAAAAACCTCGCTTATTGAAGCCTCTAATATGTATATGAATGGTTTCCCAGATGGTACACATATGGCCTTAAGTTTTGAGTCATAGTGGGTGGCTAACAATTTTACCAACTCTATATTGACAAACACATTAGGGAAAACCATCTCCCCCAAATTTAGATGCCACAAATTACAAACTGGCTCAAAACGATCTCTTCGATGAAAGTGGAATCTAAACAATTCATAGCCTCTTATTGGGCTCCAAATATCTCCTATGTATTTGCACTTGTCAT
The DNA here is from genome assembly GCA_007258455.2 of Sequoia sempervirens. NCBI lineage: Eukaryota > Viridiplantae > Streptophyta > Pinopsida > Cupressales > Cupressaceae > Sequoia > Sequoia sempervirens. The sequence goes on from VDFB02151515.1 coordinate 2,613, forward strand.
CCAATTTATCTACTTCTACCCTCAATTGCGCATTGTGCCTACCTGTGGACCCAGAGCTAGGAAATTGGTCAATTATATCCTAATTCAGCTTTCGTTCAGCACCCTCTGGCTCAATTCTAGACTCAAACTTTTGCTTCTTACTCTTAGGGTGACTGCGCTCACTTTGTTTTCTACCTTTCAACTTCCCCAAGCTGGTGGCTTCCATATTACTCGCTTAAAATTGCAAAAATGAGAAAGTTAAAATGCAGAGAACTTACTGGTTTTGATTTAGGTCTTTCAACTGAAACAATTCTCTAGCCCTTTGTTTGTCTCCTCGTTTCCTTCACTACCAATTTGAAATAATGTTCATTTCACAATGATTTCCTTTCAATTTATGAAATTACCTGTGCTTCGTGGTGCCATTAATGTTTTAACTCTAGGCACAAATGTAACAGATTTTTGAATTTCTTACTGTCACATCAAATGAACTGGTCGGCAAGACACCTTCAAACTTTGGGCGATCTATACATTAGGCCCCAACCAACATTCACTGAATACTCTACTGATCAGGGTAACACTCTACACATCTGAGCAATGTTAACATTTGTCCCGTATATATCGTCAAGAGTCACCCCAAGAATCATTTTGGTTCATTTTTTTCTTCATCGACCTGAATTTTAATATTGCTAACACATTCAGTGGTTCCTTCGATGTTATAAGTCTCGTCGATAAATTTTATTTTGGTCTTGAATATGTCGCCAGAACTCCTGTCAATATCCTCCTATCGGTGTAACTTAGCGGGTCAGGTGAACATTCAGGATTTACACCAATGGCACATGTCTCGTCGAAATATTCCTAGTGCTCCTATCAGTGAAAGAAATGATGGTGTCTCCAATGAAACTTCATTAGTAAGACTTAAACGTTCGGGCTAGCATATATTTTTCATGCCAAGATGACTTGTCTTGCCAATAGATTCTCTTCATCAATGAGACCATATGCCAATCTCCCCGATATGTCTTCTTTTGTAATCCTAGCTTTGAACACGAGCGTAGGTGATCTTCAAATTTACCCACTATCACATCAAATGTTCTATCAGAAAGACAATTCAAAATTTGGGCAATCATTTTATTCAGGCTTGACTAAAGTTCATTAAGTCATTATTTTAGTCGGGGAGACATTATGCCAATATCACATAATCTATCCATCTAATTCATATAAATGTCACCAAGAGTCACCTCGACGACTATCTTGATTTTTTTGTGTCTTCTTCAGCAAGAAATGGTGTATCGCTGAGACATTTAATAATTTTCCTAATGTTATAAGTCTCCCCGATGATTATTCCTTCGATCTCAAGTATGTCGCCAAGACTCTTGCCGATACAACTCCTTGTGCTTTGATCGGTGAGACAAGAGAGGTTTCTTGCCAATGGAACTTCATCGATGAGACCTATATGCTCGGTATGACCTTTTCATTTCACCCTGATGGAACTTGTCTTGCCGACAAATCTCTTTATTAGTGAGACCACAGATCGTGTCATCACAATGTGTATCTTCTTATGTAATCCAATTGGTGTGACATTTTTGTTCTTTCGCCGATATGCTAAAAATGAGAATATAATGATTTATGAATCAAAGAGACATGCACAAATTCTTTCCGATATGGGTTATTTGAATACTAGATTTTGGAGGTTTTTCATGATATCAAATGGTCAAGAATGGTGTGATCATATGTGACTATGATGGATTATACTCAAAATAAGGTTTTCTTTAGGGAATCAACGAGTGCAAAATCACTGTAAAATTTTCAAAATTTTATAGTTCCAACAAAGGCATAAAATTTTCTTCCCCAAGGTTTCATGGGCATATGACAAGTTTAAAGGCTAGTTGCTTTGTAAAATAGGCCCAATCAGCCTAATCAACATAACCTAGAAAAGGGTGATTTTGGTCATTTGGTCCAAAGGGCTTATACTTTCCCTTGAAGTATGTTTAATAAATCCAAAATGGGTGTCTAAAACCATCAAGGGTTTCTTTGGTGTTTTGGAAAAGTTTTGAGTTATTGGGCAAAAACTAGGGTTGCACTGTTACAAGGATTCAAGGAGTCAAAGTGTGAAATCTGACTTTTGTTGTTTGTCAGGCTTTGAGAGTTGTTTGGATTGTTTAAATTGGTCATTCTAAACTTTTTGGAAGCCTCTTAAAGGCAGGTTGATAGGTTGGTTGAGTTGAGCCTACTAGGTCTACATCAGGTAGTTGTTATTGCTAAGGTGGATCACTCCTTTCTGCGAAGGCCATACACTTATGATTGGATCAAGTGTTCTTTTCTTTAGAAAATTCCTATTTCCTTTTTGATAGGTTATAATTTGATTATATGGGTTATGAATAACTTATTTCAAACAAATATCTTTATGAAAGAAGTATATTGGCATGAAATTAAATATGATTTGTATTCCAATGTAAAAACTACAAAGAATAGAAACAATTCTTTCAACAAATAAACTATTATGTAGTAGTAAATTAAAATGAAAAAGCTTACTATATATTAGTTAGGATACAAAACTAAGAAAATGATCTAAAGTGACTTATTTATCCTAAAGGAACTAAGTATATAGTATACAAAGAAAATCAACAAACCCACAACTACCCCTATTTTGAAGGAGTTTAGCTTTCTCCCCTTCCCGATCTCGCTAATATTGTAAAATCATTTTAAAGAGACCAAGGGTCATAACACAACTTTATTCAACTCACTAAATATCTTGGTTAATGAAACTTGGCAAAAGAAACAAAACAATTGCTACATTTGGCATTTCATGTTGAATGAAGAGTGGTGACAATAATCTACTTATAGTTTAATAAAACACTATTTTTATAAGAAGGCTTGACATTAGAAAGATAAGTGTTACTTATAGTTTAATAAAACACTATTAGAGTTTTACCAACATATACTATTGTATGCTTGCATGGCTTCTTAGTTAATATATGGGGAGAGAAAGAGAGAGAGAGATAGAGATATATGGGAAGAGAAAGAGAGATGGAGATATATGGGAAGAGAAAGGAAGAGAGGTGGAGATAGAGAGTCGATGGATAGGGGGGAGAAGGAGGGAGAGATGGTGAGAGATAGAGAGGGGGAGGGAGAGAAAGGGATATAGATAGATAGAGGAGGAGAGATCTAGAAGAGGGGGAGAGAGAGAGAGATAGGTTGAAGAGGAAAAGAGAGAAGAGAGGGAGATAGATAGGTAGAAAAGGGATAGAAAGAAGAGGGGGAGAGGGAGATCGATATGTAGAAAGGGAGAGAGAGAAGAAGATAGGGGAGAGAGGTAGAGATAGATCAATATATATAGAGGGAGAGGGAGACACATAGAAAGGGGGTGATATAGAGAGATAGAGGGGGATGGTGAAAGAGATAGAGAGATCATGATAGAGGTAGAGAAAGATATGGATAGAAAGAGATAGAGAGAGGAGTGAGAGGGAGATAAAAAGAGAAATAGAGATAGAGATATAGAGTAGGAGAGATGGAGGGAGATATGGAGTGAATGAGAGAGAAAGGGGGGAGATGGAGAGATAGCTCAATAGATAGAGGGGGAAGAGGGAGTGACATAGATAGTGGGAGATATAGAGAGATAGAGAGCGACAGGGAGATATATATCAATCACCTTCACTATATATCTATCTATTCATCCTTATCTCTTTATCTCTCCACCTCTCTATATATCTTTGTCTCCCTTTCTATTTGTATGTTTCCCATTATCTCCCTCTCTCTATATTTTCTTTCCTATATTTATCTTTGTCTCCTTAAGTGTGCAATGGGTACATTGAAGAGGTCTTAAAGGAGAATTATCATATCTTTAATCAAATGGCATGCTACCTTGAGCATAACTCCCCAAGGACACATGCCATCCTTGGATTGTTGACTTGAAACAACCAATCAAAATTTAGTTTCTCTCTCTCATATTAATATTATATTAATATATATTACTATTATATTAAATATATTTTGTATTATATAAAAATATAGCTATTATTAATTATTAATTATAATAATTTTATACGTATTTAATAATTTTGTTAAAGAATATAATATATAATTATAATAAGTCGAATAATTATATTATTTATTATGTAAAATATATCTAATATATACTTAACTATATTGTAGAATATTAAAACCTAGCTAAATGGCGCCATAATTTTCAATTTAATTAACATACTCTAAAACCTAACGAAACCAAGTTGTAGCTCATCAAATTGGAGAAGTGAAAGGTCAATACCAGCATTGAGGAAGAGTTTGGAGGAGTGAAAACAAGGTCAATGCCAACGTCGAGGAAGAGTTTGGAGTTAAAACAAGGTCAATACTAGTGTCAACGAAGATTTTGGAGGAGTGAAAGCAAGGTCAATACTAGTGCCGAGGAAGAGTTTGGAGGAGTGAAAACAAGGTCGATACTAGTGCCAAGGACGAGGTTGAGGGAACTCAGGGAAAATCGACAACCAAGGGACAATGAGTACTATAAGTTTGGCACCCCCATTCTCTTTAACCTACAATTTTCATGCCTAGTTTCCAAAGATCTTCTCGTACATTGGCACCCCCATTCTCGTAAAATGGTATAAGATAAGACAGAAAAAATAAAATAGCTTATTCTTTCACATTTTTATCGACCAACCTCAAGTCTTGGAAAAACTCCCATAATCTACCCACATCTTGGTTGAGGTCTAGGATTTCATCACACATAGCCTTCATCACATGAGTCTGAAGCAATTGTAGACTTAGCCCAAGTATATGCTAGGCTAAGCTAGATATAATGAATAGAAATAGAGGCATATAATTCTTCCTTAATATCTCCACCACAAACATATGCAAGGAAAGGTCTCCTCCCTTCTTGGTAGTGATAACCTCCTCCACACACAACCCTTAAAAATTATGAATAAAGGAATATAATATTTGAAGAACTCAAAGTTGATTCTCTCCTACCTGATGCAATTAGTCATTTTATCCTTACAAACATTTATAGTGATTACTAGAGGCACATAGACCAATTCTTCATAATAGAAGAATTTGATCATACTTTTCCAATGATGGCATTATGAGAAAACCTTAGGTTAAATGAATAATTCCTAGATAAGTTCTTTAAATCATGTCCAATTGTATAAGAGAAGACCGCTACTATGTATACTTGGATACCATGGAGAAAGGCTCTTTGGGCTCTTTCATCAATCAAGGTATTGTTAAATTTTAACACCTAAAAGTGAGAATGAAGAATCTTTCCTAGGATGGTGGCCATCCCATTATAGCTCTTCGAGTTGTTAGAGATATATTTTTTTCAAAGTAGAGATATTTTAAGTTATCAAATCCTACCATCATACATAATCAAAATGTTGTTTCAAATGACTATGAGCACTAACTTTCACTATTTGAAGATGTTGAAACCTTGTCATAGATAACTAGAACATTGATGCAACCACTCATCCTACCTTAAAACATACCAAAAGTCTCCTAGAAATTAGACATAGGAATATTTAAAATGACTTATGATTACCTAACAAGGCCTAGTACACACTCCCTCCCCATTAACCACTTAGACATATGGAAATTAAATGTAAATTTTCTACTATTTTTAGTCATGTAGGTGCCCAATAAACCACTTGGCGGTGTTTCCCTTCAAGTTTATTTACTTGAATGAAGAGAAAAATTCCTTTGATTACAATTAGAGAATACATTTGAGGCCTTGGTTGTGTAACTAGTGGACCATAGTCACATTTAACACTTGTTACAAAGTTTGGGAGTTAAAACGTATGAGTGTAGGTACCACCAAATAGGTATTTGTCAGATCTGTCTTCCTCAAGCGATGGAAATTCAGGAAGAGAAGAGGAAAGCGAGACATGTAGTAGGTCTAAAAGAGGGAGATCAACTAGAGGTCAAAATATTAGAAGAAAATTTTGTAAATGCATGAAATTTTTTCTTGCTGAAGGGAGGTCATGTTCTTATGATGATGAGAGCATAGGTGACATCGAGGTTCCCTTGAGGTACAAACATCTATGGAAACAATGGGTACCCAAGGAACTTCCTCCAATAAACACTGATTTTTGTGTCAACGAGAGGATATATCTCATAACACCATCGTCATTACATGGTTTGGGCCTATTTTGCATGGATGACATAAAGGTCTGTTACGAAAAAGTTATTGAATTGATGGAGTATGTTGAACCTTATTACGGTTACAAAGATTGGATGTTGCTAGTTCGATATACATGAAGTATGCGTAGGTATGCACTGTCAGCAAATTATATACAACTAAAAGATAAGGATCAAAATAAAGGAGTGGCTATGTACATTGATGGAAGGCCAAAATAATTAGGGAATATTGTAGGGTTTATAAGACCTGGGCCAACAAATAAGTAACCCAATTGCATATTTGAGGCACGCTAGGGAAACCGTGTATTCGGATGTGCGATAAAATTAATAACTGCAAGGGAAGAGTTGCTAATCGATTACAATTTGAATCGCTTAGTTACAAACATAGTTACTATGGGGGTGGTACATACTATGTACCATTTTACCCAACCTCCAATTAATGACTCCAATGTACCATTTTATTCTTATGCTTTTTTCGTAAGTCTATTGGTTTCATTTTGGTAATATTTTTTAATTTTTAATTTTTGTCACAACAAGACATTGATCTTATGGGGAAGGCTCCGAACCAAAGCATAGATCACAATGTATCTTCAGGCGCTTCTACCCGACAGGTTTACTTCATTGTAATTGTACAAATTAGATATGAGCAAAATTTTTTATTATTATGTTTTTTTCGTAAGTTTATTGGGTTAATTTCGATAATGTTTTTAATATTCTTGTTGCAGTTGATTGATTGGGGAAAGGCACCAGCAGTAGACAAGAGCATCCATAAGAAGGTGTAGTCAATATTATGTGATGATGACAATGCCTATTCAACAAACCCTCTCAATATGATAAGGAAGACCCAATAGATATGCAATGAAGAAATCCTTAAGTTGTTATTCATAGTGCCTCAAATAGATGAGATAAGAGAGAGTTAAAATATTGACTGAGAGAGCACAAAACTTGCAAGTAAGCTATCATGAGGTCTTTAATTATAACATAAGTTCATTTGAATGCTTTTATATTTTGTACTTTTTTATGTCATGAACTAAAATATGTGTTGTTTTTATAGGATTTTTTGCGTCCTCATGATGCTCCTGGCCATGATCAAGGTACTACAGGTGCTACCCGAGGAGTAGGGGTTGGTACAAGTGTCCATCCTGATCTTCCTGCGCATACATCACATCATTCGACCCCATCATCCGTGCCTATATTGTTGTCTGAAATGTCGGCAACACATACCATGCAGGCATCCGTTAGTGCACCCTCTGGCAGTGAACACATGCTAGAACATGCATCAGGACATGTACCTGGGGATGTAGAGGCCACTAGTACTGGTGATGTTTTAGCAGCATTTCTTGGATCTTCCCGTATTACTAGTATGGGAACATTGCCGGTCACATTTGTGGTGACTGAGGATTTCATTCCCATAAAGATAGAGAAGGTCCCAGGTACTTTAAATTGTTTTAATTATTATTATATATAATCCAATTGAAATTTACTTATTGATCACTCTTTTTAGACTATTGATCCCATGATCATTTTGCAGGAAATGATGTTTTTTATAAACATCTAAGTGATATTACATTGGAGCTCTTCGGGCCCACCATACGTACACGGTGGAATGCCCAAAATCAATATTTAAAAGATGAGCTCATTAACTGTTTAGTTGTGATGTTTGGTGATAAAACATTCAATCGAACCAAGGTCCTTAAGAAAGTTGGTACCTATCTAAAGTATGTGAGGGACCAATATAGGTCACATTTAATGAAGAACAAAAAGTACAAGCATCCCCCCATGATTTCAGAGAGGGAGTGGAAGGACTTGGTGTCAGATGGAAAGGAAAAGGAAAAAGGAAAGACACCACCGAGCCAAGGAAGGTATGTGATACTATCAACAATGTAATTATATACTGATTACTCTTTCTTTTTACATAATCTAACGTATTTCAAACTTTTCATAGGCTGCCCAACACATTGAAGGCAACAAAGGAAAAACTAGAAAAACATGGGCAACACAAACTTGGCTCTAGTGGTTATATGAAATTAGCCGCATGAATTGTAAGCATCAATAAATGAAATATTACATCCAAATAATAAATTGCAAATAATTTTGGTTTTATTATACCATAAAAGCAAAATTCATGATCTTATACAAAAATGCAGGGCTCTGAATTCAACAAAGTTCCCACAGAAGGGGACCTGAAGATTGCCTTCCAACAAGGCTATGGAGCTGTGGCTGAATGCCTAAGAGTCTTGACTGGGAAAACACAATATTCCACTGCATCTGACATGCAGGTAAATAAACTCAATAAAGTTTATTTAAAATTGAATACTTATGCAATCTATTCAATATTAATTTCCACCATAAAGTAATTACGTGCCTATTTTTTTTAAACATACAAGCAATGATAATACTACACATGACATTGGAATGCAGCCTGGTGAGGGTGGAGCACAACTTGCAGATGAAGGTCATGGTGTGCATCTTGGTACTGGATGTATTCATGTGTATACAAAACACAGTATGGATTAATACAATTAAACATCTTTAATTGCAATTGGTGTATTAATTAATGTAACCTTTTGTGTTTCAACTTTAGAACATGTAGGGCGTGATCAACATGTTGAGCATGATCAGGCTAGAGAAGATCAGGAACATGATGTGGCCCCATCAGGTTAAGAGGACCACTCTAATGTTCTTTTAAACATATTTAATTGCAATTGGTGTATTAATTAATGTAACCTTCTGTGTTTCAACTTTAGAGCATGTAGAGTGTGATCAACGTGTTGAGCATGATCGGGCTAGAGAAGATCAAGAACATGATGTGACCCCATTAGGTAAAGAGGACCACTCTAATGTTCTTTTAAACATATTTAATTGCAATTGGTGTATTAATTAATGTAACCTTTCGTGTTTCAACTGTAGATCAAGATTTAGAGGGTGTTCAACATGTTGAGCATGAGGCTATAAGAGAAGTTCAGGAACATGATGTGGACCCATCGGGTAAAGAGAACCACTCTAATGTTCTTTTAATTAATGAAATACTTGTAACAATAATAATAAAACATATCAATTTAACATTTCTTTGTTATTGCAATAGACCCCCCTTGCAGTGGCATCCACGTCGTGAGTACATGACTAGGCATATATTAAGAACGCGAGCAAAGGGAAAAACAACTAAAGGGGGGAAAAATGATTTAGAAAATGATACCCCACTTCATCTTTTTTTAGCTTTAAAAAAGAAAAAAAAAAGTGTTTGTAATCATATTATGACAACCATATTTTTGATAATATGTAAAAATTGAAAGAATGAATGTTATATGTTAATGAATGAATGTGAATATGTTAATGAATGAATGTTATATGTTATTAATGGATGAATGAATGATTAATGTTATATGATCGTGGTTGGGGGGAATTGAGAGATGTGAGGGGGGGAGGGGCCAAATGAGCTTCCACCACGTTGGTTGGCAGTTAAGTAGAGAATATTAAACTATTCTAAACAAAGAGAAGCTCAATAAGGTAATGCACTTTTCAATATAAGAAATGCATCGCTTGAAGCATCAAAACCAATATGCAAAGATGAAAGAAAGTGCTAACTTTTCACTATGGTGGCAAAAAATGATTCTTTATACCCTAAATCCATGCTCTACATCATAATTTGAAGTTGTTTCCATTCCAATGTTCTAAGTTTAGTTTGTTTGTATGGATTTGTATGAATACCACATTGTGTTGTGTGTGGATTTGGTTTCAAAGCTCCGTTTCTTCTATTTTTAGTGGTGACATAACTCTAAAATTTGACTTTTGTGCATAATAGGTTAGTGGAAAAATTGACAGCTCTAAAGGGTTTAGAGGCTTAATTGAGATAGATACACAAATATTTGGATCTTGTTGTTGATGTTTTTCCTTAGGTAGTGAAATGATCTTTTGAGTAATACAAACCTACACACACATTGATATTTTTTGGCATTGCATTGAGGAAATTTTTTTCTCTTATACCTACTCTTGGCTAGACATGGAGGTATATAATATTGGTTTCTGGGTTTTTTCTGTAAAGATGATGAAGAATACAACTAAAAAAAAGGTGACGAAGACCAAATCATTGAGAGTCTAGTTCGCTAGCAAGCTCCACATGTACACACACCTACACACAACCAAGAGAGGAAAAACGTTGGGGCTGTATAGGGGTTTTCCTTAGTCAAACCCCCGCTTTGTTGTTTCCACCTCCATGGACAACTAGATAGATAAAGAGAAATAGAAACACAATAAATGAAATGTTGGAAAGAGAATATTGAACACTACGAAAAAAAAATGCTACTATATCAAACCACAACAAAAGAAGGATAGTAAAGCAATACCACCTCCACCCAAAGGCACTCAAGGCCAATGATGGTAGAGTGCAAGACTACGATCTTGGAAAAGTCCACACGACCACAATAGTGACGAAGGAGGTCTCACAAGAAACCAAAATCACAGCTTCTATGGTAGCACATGTTCTCAATGGAGTTGATGGAGCAACCAATTGCTAAGCAATGCTCAAGAGTACACACTAGTGCGTAGAATTTCCAAAAGGATGGTAGCAGATGGTTGAAGATGGAATGAAAATGAGATAAATCGATTTGAAGATCAAAATGGGAGGGAAAGAGCTGTTCTTAGGTCGGTTGGTTGACATAGAGGCATTACACTTCATCCCCAATGGGGGACGTAACATCCCTGTAGACTCCAGAGGCATGAATTTGTCAGGGATATTAGCGTGCCGCACAAATGTCCATGTACTGCGTGTGCGTCCCTAACAAAAATTTCCCCATCAACACAAAGGACAACACCAAGTGGATGCAAGGTAGGTAGGTGATGTGGAATTTCTTAGGTGGGTTTGATTTTCTAAGGTGGAGGGATGCAAAAGGGGAATTTGCAAGAGGGGTGCAAATTCGCTCCTATAGAAGTTCTATTCATTTGCTCAAGTGCCCTGATGCATATCATACAATTTATTAAAAATCTCCCCAAGATCCAATGTCAATCCAATTTGGATACTAGAGCTAGAGCACTCCTACATTTCTCTTTTGCCAAATCAAAGTTTCCATGATACTCCTAAGGCAAGTCTTGTTTGATGTAGCCATCGATGTTTGAACATGCCCAACTACCACTCCAGTTGTTAGTTTTTTCAGTACAACGTCTTGCGACTCTTGTTTCAAATTTCTTCCAACCCCTGCCATGCATCAAAAAATATTTCTATTCTACCCCCTTCTCCACCCTCGACCCCTACATTCACCAAAAAATTGATTGACTTGTTTAATTCTCGAAACACATGCCGTCTTGAGAAGGTCCTCACCATATATAAATCTAGTAAATAACTCTCAATTTGGGCCTGAATCTTCTAATTTGGCATCTTCTTTTTAATTAGTGCATTGATACAGATTAGTGAATCTCCTTCTATATCTAGATTGTAAATTCCCCTTAAGTGACATTATTTGACACCCCTTGCTATTCCCTCCACTTCTACTTCATTGTTTGTGGGAACCTTGATATTTCTAGTGATACCCCAAATCATTCTTCCTTTATCATCTCTGAGTATGCAACCTATTCTATTTTATTTCTCCAATCATCTTTTCACAATTTTTTATTTCTCTAAAATGCATCTATTTTAGTTTTAAATTCTAGTATTTAATAATTTCAAACATAAAACCTAATTATTATTTTGATAAAATTCTTCAATGAAATGATGGTCAAGATCATAGATTATATAGTATATATAATTTTTAACACCAAAATCAATTACATTAGCTAGATCTCCATGTAAAACAAAAGAAACAAACTTGTAGAGAAGGGGGATTCACTATTCATGAGTCTCATGCTTACTAAGAGATTCCTAGGGAATGAACTGTCCTAAACTACCTCAGACTACTTAATGAATTGAATATGATGAAAGATATTGCAAGAAATAAATCAAAAGAAGAGTTTTAGGAGTGACAACAAACAAACAACTTTGGGGATTGAAAGAGTAGATCATTGATATTTTTGAGATAGAAGGAGAATCTCTTGGCCAAAGGAAAAAATCACGGGAGACAAATGTCAGCACGGTGTGCTGAAGTCCTAGAGGCACACTAGTATCCTATATAGATCTAGAGCACTAAACCCGTAGACACAAGTTTAATGGATGTGCTAACTGTTCTAGATCTGAGGTCTGTTTGAACAGTTGATTTAATAGAGAATGGAAATTGTTGATAAATGGCAAGGGCTCGTGAAGAGCCAAATTATAAGTGGTCCTACACTTCAAAGCCTCCCACAAAGCTCCATACGATCAATTTGCACACAAGGAAAACAGGGAAAAATGTAGGGGTGATTTTGGGGCTTGCCGTAGTCAAACCCTTATTTTGGTGTTCCCACCTCCACGAATCAACAAATAGATATAGATAGTAATAGACACAAAGTAAATCAGACACAAGAGTGATAAGAGAAAACCCTGCTTGGGATGAGGACTCGTATTGATCATGAGATAAAGAAACAAAGTGATAAAAGAAAATCTCCCTCAAGGAGGAGAGCCTGTATCATGAGATAAAAACACAATAGCTAATGTGCTAGCAAATAGAAAAGAATCAAGAAACTGTTACCAATAGTCCATTGCTCCCTCTTGGCTTGATAGACATAATGTTGAACGCTTGCAAGAGAGCTTTGGTTGTTGGAGAGACTTTAGTTTGGCAGAGCTTTAGCATAGAGAGAAGATGGAGAAAAAAAGAGTAAGAGAAGCCAGTTTGAATGAGAGAGTGATAGAATGAATGAGAATGAGAGTGAAAAGAAAGGTTTTTCTCAACTGCATGGGTGGGAAGAGTCGTTACTCAAAAAAATCTGCCACAAAGACATGTCATGGGTCAAAGGTTTTGATATTCCTTGTTTGAACTCATGAAAGTACTGGGACACTTGCACACCACACAAATGTCCACTTGCCACACAAGCATCCAACTCACTATTTCACGAGAAATGAGGTGGAAGACTGCTCTCACTTCATCATTGGTCCTTATGGAGTGGAAATCATGAAATTATGACCCATAAGGTTCTTGTTATAAATGTGACTAGGCACCATAAATGCAAGGGTCAAATACACAAATGTGAAATTGCCATGAGGTACAATTTTACGATATTATAAAACTATATATTTTTTTTAGTATTAAAAGTCTTTCATTTTTTTACACTTTTATCTTTTATTTGAGTTCAGTTGGTGAGCATAAATAGAAGGGTTTAAATAACTAGTGTGTTGTAGTCAATGTACTTGTTGTTAGTATAGGAGTGTGGACTTTGTATCATACATAAATAAAATTTGGCACAAATTTAGACCTCATATTGTATATTTCAAACAACTAATCTATCAAGGATTAGACAATCATTTAATATTCAACCACTTCTATCTTAATATATATATAATTTCAACTTTCTTGACTTTTTAACATTAAGAAGTGACACATATAGACAATTTCAACATTAAATTAACTTTTTCACTTTCATTTATTTTAAGATGGAAAGGCCACACATTGATATGCAATAGAGTATATCCATCCTAGATATTTCTTAAAACACCATTTATTTTAAATTTGACATCCATGCATGCCTGTCAATGATAATAATTTCAACAACAATATAAATGCCTTGCAAGGTTTAGTTATGTTGACCTTACTTCAGTGAGGTGTAAGATCAAGTTTACTCCATGAAATATAAATTATGCATAAATAAATTTGAAATATTTATAGATGCCACAATCGTGCACAAAATTTAGTTGTAGTTTTTTGTGGATAAAAGGTGTAGAGCACCTACAATTATATTAATATAAAAGTTTTGATCACATAAATCTGAGCAATATCCATAATATACTAGTAGACTATACTTAGAGATCAAAATTTTGAAACAAGAAGACAAAGAAGGCAATCACTGGGAAACAACAGGGAAACAATAGTACATGAGCAACAAACCAACAAAAAATAGCAAGGAGGCTAATTACTATCTTCCTCACTGTTTACATGAGCAGTATCATTAAGGAGATCATTAATAGTCTAGAGAGCATAATTCTCAACACATGGTGAGAAGCAACATGACATTTCAAGCCAAAAATATTAGTTGTAGTTAATTCAACTTTAAATATTTTAATTGTGAAATTATGTTTGATTACAATGTCCATTACATATTGACTACTTTCTTTTCAATGCCTACTTCACCTTTAAATTTGTTGTAGTAAATGAAATCAATTAAGAAAGCAACCAAAAGTCAAACCTACCTGTTACACCTTTATCCCTCTTGTGACACTTGTTACAAGACTAAGCCTCAATCCAAACCCTAGTCCTCAATAAATCTTAGCCATATATTAACTAATGCATCTTGTCCCTTGATTTTCCTCTTGAAAAATCTATAAATTGGAGGCCTCTCATCCCATTTGTTATTCCATTCTTATCATAGAATTATGCTGCTCCATTTTCTATCCAATCTTAGATTATCCTATCCTTAAGCTATCCTTTTGATCTCTCATCATCTCAATCCTACCATCATGTTGCTAATTTCATAATTAGTCAAATTTCATACATTGAAAAGAGAAAATCAAGAGAGTATTGGATTTAAATCTTCTTCTAGCTCAATCCAGGGAGAAAGAAGAGAAACAATATAAAGGTTCCATACAATTCTTTATTTACCCTTATTTATTTTTCTTATTTTCAAAAGCAATTGCAGGAATTGGGTAGCCCCCCTATAAACTGCAGTGCATATGGTAAACTTTTTTCACGTGATCGGTGATGCTGGTGTGACACACTCTCCAATACCACGGGATGGGAGGGAGACTAGACCTTGTGACCTCTTGCCTGCAACATGATGCTTTAGCCAATTGAGCCAAGGCTCCCGACCAAGGTGATTAATTTCTATTATTGATTATCATTAATTGAAATAATAATATAATTAATACATATAAATATGTACTTGTATATATGTCTAAGTATATAATTCAAGTAGTTTTATAGAATTACCTTAAGAACCCACCACAGAAGGCATGTCAACCTTAGCAGGGCAAATATGTTGATACTAGTCCCGAGGCTTAGCGCATTAGCTATTGTTTTTCTAAATACAACAATTTTTGTCGATCTTCTATAACTTTTGATGCTTCTTTCAATATAAAAAAAAAGAAGAAGCCGTTTTAAAGAACTGAGTATCTTTTTATAAAAGAATTATGAAGGGAAGGGTAGATCATCTTTTCACAAATTTTTATGTTCTAAAATGCATTTATTTTAGTTTTAAATTCTAGTATTTTCTAATTTCAAACATAAAAAACACTTATTGTTTTGATAAAATGCTTCAATGTAATGATGTTTGAGATCATCAAGTGTATAGTATATATAGTTTTAACACCAAAACCAATTACATTAGCTAGATTTCCATGTTTAGAAAACAAAAGCAACAAGCCATGTTTGACGTTTAATATTAGAAGTCTTTTACTTTTTTTCACTTCAATCTTTTTCATTGAGTTTAGTTGGTGAGGTCATAAATAAAAGAGTTTCAATAATCAGTGTGCTATAGTCAATGCAGTGGTTGTTAACATAAAAATTGAAACAATGACTCACACATAAATAAAAGCTAACACAAATTTAGACCACATCTTTTATATATCAACAACACTAAAATATATACAATTTCAACATTCTTGACTTTTGAGCATTAAGAAATGACTTATATACATTATTTCAACATTATTAACTTATTTTCACTTTCATCTACACTATTATAAAATGACTTATATACATTGTTTCAACATTATTAACTTCTTTTCACTTTCATCTACACTATTAAAAAGTGACTTATATACATTATTTCAACATTATTAACTTCTTTTCACTTTCATCTTTTTTAAGATGCAGGTCCACAAATTGATATGTCTGTATATTGATCTAGATATATCTTAAAACCACTTTTTTTTAAAATTGACGTCCAGTATGCCCGTCAATGGCAACGATTTCAACAACAATAAATGCCTTGCAGGGTACGTGATGTCAACCTTACTTCAGCAACGTGTAAGATCAAATTTACTCCATGAAAAATAAAACTATGGGCAGATCAGCTTAGATTTATTTTAACTATGCTTACAATTCACTGAAAGTGATATTTTCCCTGGAGAAAGAAGAAGCAGCATCTTTTATTTTTCTTTCCTCTCTGTTTTATTTCTTCACTGCTAGTAATGGCCAAGTTTTCTTTACTTTCAGGCTGTGGGTCCTGCAGTTGCTTTTCTCCCTCTTCACCATCTAATCCTGTTCAGGCTGGACCTTCCATTGCTAACAAGACTGCTTTGAAGAGTTTTATACAGAAATTCAATGATACAAGCAAGCTTCAGGAACTGATTCAGTTTATCGAAGACCTATTGAAGATCGCTGTGAGTTAATTTACATATATGCGTTTTATAATCAGAATTTCTGTTAGTCTATTTTATAAAATATGTGTGCTTCCCAACAATTTTAGGTGTCTGCATTTTGGTTCTTTATTCCTAGGATTCTTAATTATTTTATATTTGAAAGCAAAAAAAACCACACCAGCCAGAAATATCATATGGGTGTTAGTTGGAGTTCTCTTATTATTTGTATTCATATTTTTATTTACGTCGAAGGCGTATTCAATGTAAAGAAGAGCAAGCTAATTGTTTAAATCAACGGTCCACCTTTTCTGAGAAGACATGCAATCACAGTGATCCTTCCTGCAGAGCAGTTGAAACTTCCTCACACCTAAAAATAATATCTGATTCGTATTTAATATGTTTGTTTAAAATGCTGCAACCTGTCAGATGCCATAGATCTCCGAAGTAAATCAGATCTCAGTCTCCTCCCACTGATTCGCATTTATTGTTGAATATATACGCCGGAGAAGATTTTGATATGAAGTGTTGACATAGAGATTATGAATGGGCAGAGTTGGATTGGAAGTTAGCAGATCATCCAAAGCTTGGCAAGGGGAAGCCCTTGGCTGTCCTTATTTTGGACAGATGGGGCGAAGAGAAGCCTGATCAATACAACTGCATTCATGTTGCCGAGGCATCTACTATGGATTCGCTGAAGAAGGTCATCTTTATCTTCCTCGAAATGCTCGTGTCTTTTTTATTTCTTTGTTTTTTTGGAAAGGGTAAATTAATCCCTTTTGGGTGACCTTCGGAGCACTCACGATTGATACGTTTGGTACTTGGAAGAGTTGTTTTATTTCTACCTGTCCTCAGCTACGAAAGCCCAATTTTTTTTTAAAACCACTTGAGCTCATCCTGTTGAACGGAAAATTGTATTTTGTAAGGAGATTGCTTTTGGTTAGTCTCATTTTAAAAAAATTCTGCATGTTTTTTCTGCAAATTATGCCCATTATTTTCATCGGCATGGTTGACAGCAGACACACTTTGTGCTGAATCTTGAGGTTAGTCACTTGCCATGGTTTCAATGAGTTTTATTTTTTGGAATTTGCAGGCGGTCAGTTTTTTTTTTTTTTTTATTTTCTAATTTAAAATTTTAAACATTATTACAGATTGAAGGGGCAGCTGTAGAAAGACTGGTTTTGGTTCGCGTCATTTATAAAAAATTATGGTGTGGTAGGGCTTTTTAAATTTTTGCTACAAACTATGGATTTTTTAAAATTTTCCTACAAACTCTGCCCATTTTTTCCTCATGTGCATCATTGACAGCACGGCACAATTTGTGCAAAGTCTTGAGGTAAGTCGCTTGCCATGGTTGAAGCAGCAGCTGTACAAGAGCTTGATTCTGGTCCGTTTCATTTAAAACAAATCTATTGCCGTAGGGTTTCATAAAACTCTCTTACTAACTCATCATTTGCTAAATGACCTATTAAATGACCTCATATAATGCAAACCATTGAAAAAAATCAATTATTTTTCCTCATCGACCTTCCACACCTCTTCGGCGTACCCATTGCACACTAGGTGCAATTGCTAGTGGGTAAAAGGATATAATTGATGTACAGTCTACCTTATACAATAGGTAGTTGGAAATATTTATGAATTTTTGTGATGGTGAGAGGTGGTAAGGGGTTTTATTGGGAGATGGTATGTACTAACCAATCTAGAATTAATTTATTCTAACATCCTTATATAAATTAATTGTACTAATCAGTTTTAAATATCTTCATTCATTCATATAGTAGTAAATATTCATAATAATCTCTCTTGAATGATAACCATCAAATATTCATATGACTTCTTATAACTTCAAATAAAGATATTGTGCAATCATTTAATGTCAAATTTTAGAACCACATATTATAGCTTACACAACCTATATCAAACCATACAACTCACATTACAAAAACCCATAGATAATAGATGACAATAAGCCCACACAATGTAACACCCGTTGTGCAAACCCCAAAGGACAACCACAAAACACACACATTTTTTTTTTAACAAGTTAAATATGGTAAGTAATCATCTAACATACCGATACAGAATATTATATAACATAATAAACACCTCAACCAACTAAGTCCTTTGGGGCACGCGAGGTCACATTGCATTAACTCAACACATAATGATAGAAACACATAAAGATAAATATCTCAATCAACTTTACATCCATCATAGACATTATATTAACCATCTGCAAGAGATAACATCCATACATCAATGAGCATAAGTATAAACACATCACATAGTACAATCTCATAAACCAAGAATGATTATAAAGGTGTATTTGCATTACATCATCTTTTAATACATTACCTACCAATATACATATGTTACATCAAATCTCCCATACATGTGGGATAGGTACATCATACAAAGAATATTTGAAACACATAATGAATATAAGGTACAAGCTCCAACTGGAAGATACGATGCCAACGAACGCTAATGGGGAACTCAACGAGGTGTGGAGCACGTTCCACTCGATCATGTGGGTTTCAGAAAAACCCACCCCCTATGCTCAGAGGTGACAAGGAAGTGACCATGACCAAGAATGCCAACAAGAGTAAACTCCAGTAACATTGACATAAAAATAGTAACTCCAATAATAGTAACATTCAAGATTAGATAGATCATAAATGAAGATCAACCAAGATATAGATCACAATGAACACAAGACCGTAGAACACATCATAAATAAATTGAAGGAAACAATCATAATCCACTTTCAAAATAAATCCAAGACAACAATCATAACACACTTCCAAAGGCAAGCAAGAAAGAAAAGCATAAGGGCAACTAGTGGAGAGTGTCATCACATAGTCCTACATGGGTTATCTTGAGACCTTCCTCCAAGCACTGGCTGGTCCAGGTTGTTTGAGACACTGACCACCATCTATGGTTATCATGGACCTTCCTCCTACTTGAGGCACCGACCCCATAGGGTGACTCATGCGGAGCCGTTAACCTCTCATGAGGATGAGGTAACGACCTTGCCCACCACAGCCTTCTTAGTCTACCATTAGTCTGTGAAAGCCCTAGTGGATAGATGAGGTATCCAAGATTATCTTGTATGTTATTACTACCCTTCCCCCTAAATTCTTTTATTAGATTTTCACTTTTTAAGCAAAACTCTTACGTGGGTTATCATGTGCTCTTCCTCCTATTTGAGGTGCCGACCCCCACGAAGAGCCACTCTCGCTAGAGACCCAAAACATAATCAAAATCAAGGGTTGTACCATATAGAGCAAAGCATTAAATCTCAACATAAAACATGCGAGGCATTACCCATCTCGCTAAAAACACATAATCAGAGTCTCAATAAAGTCCTATACAACCCTTTCAAAATAATGATACCAAATAACTTGCCACATCAAGAGCACATAAAATGAGAAACAACGACCAACAATAAAATCAAGCCTCTGGAAGCCTAAAGTTCACGACATCCTTAAACAGGTTCTTAAAACCAACTGGGTTCCCACTTCAAGAAAACCAAGATGATAATCAAGAAACTAAAGCTGGTTTATATGATTCCAAGATATAAAAGAACACAATAAATTACACCCATTGCTATAACGAAATCAAACTCCCAGATTCAACAATTTATTAAGTTTCATTCACAATTGAACAATAACATTTTAATCACCAATCCAATAAAGTGTTTGAACAATAGACTTAGTAATAAATATGGGTAATTAAATATGTTTTTCCAACTGCCCAGAACAAATTTCTTCATTATCATAAAGAGACTATATATCTACATGTCTATATTTATATATATATATAATATAATACACATTCTGTTTATTTGTTTTTATTCTGTTACAGAAAGATTCTATTACTGACAAAAAATAGTAACGAACTTATATCAATATATATATACATTTATATTTATATATATATATATATAAATATAAACGAATAATAATAAAAACAACTTTTATATTTACAAGGGAAAGAAACCCCATATGCAAGCGCGACCGCTTGTAGTCCAAGGGACTGCTCACAGCAGTCCAAGGACTGCTGCGTATAGTAGTCCAAAGGACTACTGCAACAGTCCTTTGGATTGTCGTAACTAGCAATAACAAGGTCGGGGAGGGGTACGACTAAGGTCGACCACCCCAACCAGCATGCAGACTTCTTAAAGCCGCTGTCGGTCTGCAATCTGACTCGACCCAATAAAATTTTGAAAATAAAAATGTAATATTTATACATATATATTTATTTATATATATACACACTGTATATATATATTTCGTACAAACAACATTTTCTTCTCTATAATATATATACAGTATATATTTATATATATAATATATGTATATACATATATATATCTTTTCACCAGTGTATATATATATATATATAACCCATTTATTTCAAAAAGGAGAATCAATCTTTTCCATAGCAAAATTGTAAAAATATAGAACATATGCAGAAATTAAAATAAATTTCTCTCATTTGTTTGCTACCGAGAAGATTACTAAAACCCTAGAAGATTTTCCTTTTCACAAAGAAACTTATTTATTTTTACTGATTCAGAAAAATCAAGGAAATAGAATGGAACGTATAGTCCTGCGCTTGCCGAAGCTTTGCTGAAGCTTTTCTTGGCTCCAACCAGCCTCTTTTGAAGAGCTCCTCCTTCTTCCATAGGACGTCTCCACCAGATTTTCAATCAAACTTACAAGCCTTATTTTATTTTATTTTCAATAAAGAGACAATTTTTCACTCAACCCCCCAAAGAGAAATACAAAATTCTGTATTATTATTTTTCCTAGCTTCTGTCAAAATATGCCCGTGTATGAAAACCCTATTATTTTCATAATAAATAAACAAAAAATTCTCAACATGCATTGGTTCCCTTTTCTAGCAATCTTCACATGCATTGGTTCATTTTAATTGTATTAAAAGGTCACAAATTCATTAATGACTTATTTAAATATTTATTCCATTATTTATCCTCAACATGCTATTTTATTAAATAATATTAGTTACACTTTTAAATTTATTTATCTTCAATAAATCATATGACTTTTAATTTAATTTAATATTTTTATTTTATAATAAAACTATTCCAAATGACTATATTAACATTTATTCAATTATTTAATTATTTAATTTACATCATACAACAACACCAATATAAAATAAATAACATAATTACACTCACACAAAACATCTAACATATAAAGTCAAAGTGACTAACGCCAAAGATGCACAATACCACTAGACACAAAACGGGTTGATAACTAGGGACAAGGTGACTTCCTTGTCATCTCTGTTTCAACTTCATGCCCGTTGGGTTGATTTGATGCTCGCCCTGTCCTACCGAAGCAGGTGGAATCGAGACTTTGTTCTTGCAATTCCTGCATCCAAACAAGGTTGTGTACAACATACATTCATATAATCAAATACATCACATTGTGAGAAGGATTCGCAGTGTAGCAGGGTGCTTGCGAATGAGTGGTGCTAGACTATCCCCTCACCAACCATAATAACAACTATCACATCAAATATAACATACTTTATTGAACTATACTAATCACATCATATCATCATGGAATAATTTCTAATCTACTGCATCATAATATACTACTGCATCACATTAAACATTACCAAATCAAATGTAACCATAATGTCATCATAATATCTGAAGCATCATATAAAATAGCATAGTCATCGAACAATCTAAACTATCCAATCAACCAAACCAACTAACAAATAGTACTATCACAGTCTCAAAGTGTCAAGCAAAGCCACATAAAGAAACAAGTACTATGAGCAACATGAGTGGTATTGCACACAGCCCAATATTTTTATAGGGCTTTCATACCATGGAAAAGAAAAAACTACACACCGGACACTAGACAAGAGATTGCAGGGCTGTTAATTGGAGCTATATTATTCCTTGCTAGTTGTATTCATATCTATAAACATCATACATGATAATTTATAGTATATGCTGTATAACAGTTTGATTGGAAATATTTATGATTCTTGATAACGGTAAGCGACCGTATCACCAGATGGTCTGTGCTGACCAATCAAGAATTAATTTATTCTCACAATATTGAGTGTAAATATACTGTTTTCCATTGCAGTCGGGAGAGAAGAGTACAAAAGGATCTAGTTCAGCTGTAAGCTCTTATATCGAGGACGGACAAACATTCCTGAAGATAATAGAGGAAAACATTGACAGATTTCATAAAAAGGTAAAGTTTCCATTTGAGAAAATATAAAATCAATTGGTGCCAACATTCCTATATGATTTAACTGTATCCAGTTATCAATTATTGGATGGCTGTAACTCTAAACATTTGGGAAATAGATTATATTAAGTGGATGTTGATTGCCATAGCTTGCTTACATATTCATAGAATTTTTCCATACAGAAAGATTCCGTGGCTGGTGCAAATGCAGAGATAGAGAGAATTGTTATAGATTTGCTTGAAGGCGCTGGGAAAGTTCATTCGGTGGGAGCAGCACTTTCTGTGGTTGGATTTGTATTGGCGAGATTTAGTCAGATGTCCAACACCAAGACTGAGTGCCTCGAAATTTTGAAAAGGGTACTTCAACTTGGCAAGCAAATTCTACAGTTGAATGACCAAATGCCAGTTCAGAAGCAGAAACTCAACGAGGCAGTCCAGTGCATTGTTGTAGGATGCACCATGTGTGCTTCCCAACTTGCAACGGCTAGAATTTTCAGGTCAGTTCAATTATTTGAAAGGCTGCATGTATAATTTAGATCTATTTTGAGTTGAAATGGTAAGTAGTAGCCTAGTGTATGATATAATGAAAATGGATGAATTTAAATAAGAAATTTCAATAGTCAAAATGTTTTAGAGTAGCAAATGTTTAGGGATTTTAGTTAGAAAAAGATTTATATGACAGCAAACTAAAACTGTTTTTTTAATAAAATATAAATGCAAGCAAGGCTGAAGTTTCTGTTTTTATCTGGAATCACTTTATTTCCTGTGTCTAGGGTCTCTTAAATCAACATATTTAATGTAAATCCCATATTTGAATTGTGTGAAGGTTTCTTACTGCTTCAGTCAATGCCGATAGTCTACAGAGTTACCAACTCAAAATAGACCGTTTGCGTGATGACCTTATATTGTTGGGTGTCACTGACATGGAGAAAAGACTGACAAAGATTGCTTCGCAGTCACAGGAACTCTATGCATACCAACCGGCGGGTAGGTTGTTTTTCAATTTTAATGATATTTTCCTGTTATGTTTTGAGTTTCCCCACAAATTCTAATTCAGTTTTTCCACAAACTGTACAGTCGGAATTCAGAGTGGACTACAAACAGTAATCCGACTTTTAGATTTGAATGCACAACATACATCAGTACAAGTTGTGGTTGTTTATGGATTTGGAGGGATGGGTAAAACGACACTCGCTGATGCTGTTTATGCCAACATCGACCTCCAAAGTTATAGGCATTGCAGGATTCATATGGAACAAAACTGTAACAGCAATGATATTAAGATCCTTCAAGAACAGATTTTGAATGGATTGTTCCACCACAATGTGAAATTGACAGACTGTCACCAAGGTCAGGGAATGATCTGGTCTTCCTTCAAACAGAATCCTAATCAGCCTCTATTTCTATACATTGACAATGCTCTGAACAAAACAGATCTGAAACAACTTCTACCTGCAGATTTGGGCAGTTGCCTTCCACCCAAGAGCAGAATACTTGTCACTACCCGAAATCTCCGGGAGACGGACATCTTTGTCGACAGGAATATCCAACGCCAACAATATTTGGTGAGTCCTCTTCCACGAACAGAGGCCACAAAGATTTTGTTGTTGAAAGCTTCAGAGTACAATGATAAAAACAACATAGATGCTCTGGTCAAGTTTTGTGGTGGCGTTCCGCTTCTGCTGGAAATAATTGGTTCCCAACTGGCCATCAGTAGCAGAAATACAAATAATAATATAGTATTAGAGTTGCTTAGAGAAGGGGAGGTGGTGCAAGAGGAAGATATCAGTGACAGAATGGTTGATTTTGTATACCACAAATTGTTACCGCCTATTAAAGAAGCTTTTCTAGATATCACATCCTTGTTTTGTTATTGGCCAAGTGAAGAAGTGGCATACATAGTTGGAGAGGAGGAATTTAGAGCTCTTGAAGATGCCGCATTCATCAAGACATCTGAAGATGGCCGTGTGATTGTTCATGACATAGTTCAAGCGAGAGGGAAAAAGATGTCAGAGCAAAACAGAATCACAGATCCTGAAACTTTAGTGAAATGTTTGGAAGATGAAGAGGTATGTCATACTTACAATTTGCTATCAACATTAACCAAATATATTGGTTATTCACAATCATTGTAATATATTTGCTTATTTTTCGTGCAGAAGCTAAAAAATTTAAGAGGCATCTTTCTAACTGCAAAAAATGAGCACCCTTCAATCGAAATCAATGATGATCATCTGCAGTGGATGAGCAATTCGTTAAGAGTGCTCTCTTATGAAGGATCACAGATAACATTCAGGGGAAAATGTCATAAACCGTTCAAACAACTTAGATACCTCCAAATTGCAAGTACAATTCCTGATTTACCAATGGAGTTCGAGAAACTCGAGCATCTCTCCATATACAGGGGCCCACTCATGCCAGGAATGAGTTTTAATGAGGTAAGATCTGCCCTGTTCAGACCATATTTATAATTTCAATCGGCTTCCATTAGATTGTAAAATGAAACTCGACAACCTTTTTCATAATTGTTATGCAAATCTGCAGTTTCCTCCCAGCCTGCGGGAAATGACCTCACTAAACCTCAGAAAGATGAATGCTTCTTCAAAGACCAGAGTTGCATATCCTAAAATTCCTGCCAGAGTCACTCCAGATTCTTCGCTTGTAAAATTAAGGTTATATGGTTTGAAAAATATGGAAAGGTTACCAGATGGACTGGAAAAGCTAACAAAGTTAGAGCAATTATATTTAAGAGGTTGCCATCTCTTGAGGGAATTGCCTTCTACATTTGGACAACTCAACAATCTAAAAGAGTTGCGTCTAAGTCTATGCCATGAATTGAAAGAGTTGCCTTCAAACATTGGGCAACTGAGCAATTTGACATCACTGAATTTATATGACTGCTCTGCATTAAGTGTATTGCCTTCGAGCTTTGAGCATCTCGTTTCCCTAAAAACTTTGCAATTGAGTTATTGTTCAGGTTTGAAAGAGTTGCCTTCTAATTTTGGGCAACTCAAAAATTTGGAAGAGTTAGATTTGAGGCACTGTTCTGGGTTAGAAGAATGGCCATTAAGTTTGGGAGATCTCAAAGGGATGAAAAAGATGGTTTTGGTAGGTTGTTCTCCAAAACTGAAAGAATCATTGCCTCATACTATTAAGGAGAGTTGTAATATTGTATTTGATTAAATAATTTCTTCAATGAACCACTTAATTGTTATTTTGAGAGTGGTTTGCAATTCTTTTATAAAATTTGTAATTTTCAGATGGTTTTTTAATAAGATTTTATTATTATTTGAAATAGATTAGTTTTACTTTTTTCACCATTCACTATTTTAATAATTCTTTTGTTTTGTTTTTACTTTGACAAAATTTTAATTTTTTTAAATATGTGCTGACTATGCTTTGTTTTTTTATGTATATGATTGTAATATGATGCTCTCACATAATGAAATTGATGCATACAAAATAAGTTATAACTAGAATATGTATTAATTTAAAGTAGTTGGAAAGGATAAATGTATAATCGGTGCTATTCTTGAAATTAAATGTAAAGGGAAGATGTAGGCAGTTCTTGATCAAGACGGAATATGAATTTCAATTATTTTTCAAATCAATTTGTTGCAATATAGAAAATTAATGACCTTGTTGTACAAATTGTCCTTAGACTACGGGTAGACATAAAGCTTTGTGGATCGATCAATCTCATAAATTGGTATTAATATTGTGGAACAAAAATATTTTCTCTAGGGTGTGGTTCTCATGTGGCCCAATGTTAATTGTTGTGATTTGTTCAATGCAATTCCTTCTATCTATTGATGTATAAGGGATGACAATATTTAGAAAGATCTTGGGAAAATTGCTAAATTGTAAAGGTTTACCTTTTCCTTAGTCAACCCCTAGAATGACTAACTTCACAAACCTGGGAAAGTGTTGGCATATAACAAGCAACTATACAATGGCCTAAATGTAAAATTTGCTGCAAGTAATGATCCAAATCTAGATTTTCTTGGGAATTCTATTTCTAATCACTGTTTTCATCAGTTGTCTCACGCCGCAAAACTGTCTGTGTCTGGAAAACTTCTTCAGAAAACAATTTGTCTGTGGTTGTTTACTGTTCTCACTTCATGCGTTTGCCTTCAATTTTTGGATTGAATTAAATCAGATTTCATGTGACCCGCATATAATATGGAGATCTCCAAATCGAATTGGATTTTCATGAGCCCTAAAACCCAGAGTTTTTCAGATTCACTTTTCGTTTATAGATTGAAGCAGCTGTAGGGAGATTGGTTTTGGTTTGCTGTGGTAAGGCTTCTTAAATTTTTCCTCCAAACTGCCCATTTTTTCTCATCAGTATCTTTGATAGACAATACGATTTGTACATAATTTTGAGATAATTGTTAGTTATGTTTTTATATAGTCTTCTATCGACATAACCCTGCACCCGAGTGGTGCAAGGGCTAGTAAATATATAAGCAGAGATAAAAAAAATTGTCTGATACTGATCTGAACCCCAGGAGTAAACCCAGTTCCAAAATACAAAACTCTCAGCAGACAAAATGAGAGCAAAGAGTAAACAGTGAACTAGTCAAGATTTTAGTTACTATCTTCTTCTCTTACAACAAGAACGTCGTTGGCAGCCTGGTGGAGCACGATCCTTTTTATGGTGAGAATTGTTTGCGCATTACAAACCGAGTGCCATCATTATCTTTGGATGCCTGATGATGGGAACTGCTGGGAGTAGTTGAGAAGCAGGTGGAGGGCGTGAAAAGTGTGATTGATCTTCTTCACAAATTCTTTGTCAAGTTGATGTTGATGAGACTCAGTGCCATATTTTAGGGCAAACAATAAGATCACCCATACCGTACGCATGTATGATCAATCATATTTTTAGTTTAAGAATATCAAAATGACAAAGATGACAAAACAAATGTATCCTTTTCTATGATATATTGGAATCAAGATGGAAATTATCTTGGGAGGTTACAAACCAAATTTTATGAAATTATAAGCTTGGGAATTTATTGTAAGGAAGGGGTACACCCAACACTAAGGAGAAGTTTAGATATGGAAAGAAATTCTTTGGATTCAAATGACTCCAAGTTTTTAACTTTTTAATATGGACATTTATTATCAATGTGAACAAATAGGTGGGAAATAACAAAGCTTTTGTTAAATCAACAAAAATAAAGTGTGAGAAAAATAAAAGAGAAACTGGAGGAAAATACACTACGAATTTTGATAATAATGGGGTGGAGCTAAGAGATTGATTTGATCTTGTAAATAAAGTCTGAGTTTATTCTAATATGAAGATGTCACCATAAAGGTATGTTCCAACACAAGGTAGAAGCCCTAGCCCATGTCCAAGACTAGGGAAAATCCCAATATTGTACCTAGAACTAGGAAGAAATCATTGTCATAACCCCTCAATACCTTGATAATTATTTTGCATGACGCCTAGCCTCGATGTAATTTGGAGTAGGGGTGGAACTTTAGACTCTAATGTGTGGATATATGTATCAGTGTGTGTGTGTGTGTTAAATACCCTTGATGTTACTGTTATTAAATGTGATCGTCAATCTTATTATGTTGTTTTAATTTAAAGCATGAAATATTTGGATTAACGTGGATTAATGATTTGGTTGTTGTATTTGTGTGAGGATTGTCGTTGAATGTAGGTACCAAGGGTGCAAACTAAGGCAGATTATGTGGTTCTGTTGGTTGAGAGAAAGATAACGGTATGTCATTTTAGAGTTAGACCTTGCCTGTGGTTTTTGTCGCCCCGAGGTTCAATCTACCAAGGATTTTGATATATATAATATTGCCATAATCATTTGTTCCGGCTCAGTATAGCCATCAGGTTCACTTAAAATATTTCAACTATTTAACTATGCTTAAGTGGAAAATTTATTAAAGTTCTATGATGAAGAGACAAATTAAAAATAAATAAATACATAAAAGTAAAAAAAAGTTAAATAAGAAAATAATAAACTATAATGGGTAGCTACAAATAATAAAATAAAAACAATTTGTGGCAAGCACATCATAATAATTTCCATACTCATGAAATATAAAATAAAGAGCGATTAAAACAAACCCTATTGAACTATGTAAAAAATAAAATAAGTTTTATTATCGAGCAAAGTAGGAAAGGAAAGAGAAGGATACGGAAAAAGGAGGAGATGCTTTCACCGAAATGGAAGGCAACAAAGACAACAGTGCAGGGAGGCTATTAGAAGTCCTCGACCAAGGAGAGCAAGGAGCATGGCTGGGTGAGGAAGCATAGTCAGAAAAGAGGACATCAAATCTTTTAATGAAGCCTGGTGACCCCTTGCAATGGGACAACTGGCAGGAAGAAACTCAAAGGGCACGCCATGGAAAACCTCACCCAACCCTTCTTAATAACATCTGGCAATGCCTCATTTGGGGCAGAGATTTTTTTTTTGATGAATAGGCACTAATCTATATTAATTTAAAGATTAAAATACATATTCACAAAAACAGGTGGGTGGTAAGAAACATCTCAAGAGTCACATGGGAAAAGCCCAAAAAATCCGAAAGATCAACTAGTCACATGGATTGACCCCAGAAGTCCATGATTACAAATATATAAAAAAGGCCATTAAGCGGCCAAAGAAGTGCCAACAGAGCCAGGAGGGCCTATGTCTTCCATTTTCTTCCCCCATACATCAGTAGGGTCTGGAATGACGTTAGGAGGAGGACCACAACTATCATCAACTTCTTTATCTTCCTTGCGTCAAGGTGAGATTGCAAGGACAAACCATGGAAAGCTTTTACTAGAGTTTGGCCAACCAGAGCAAGAGGCAGGAGTGTCATCAGAGGGCCACCCAGAACTACCACCGCTGCTCCTCGAAGCACCATGAGAGGGCCACCCCTGGCCAACCCGTGGTGGAGGAGAATGGGTCTGCCGAGGAGGGCAAGAATCTCGCCGAAGAGGAGGCTGAGAGTAGGGGTGCGCAAAACCACTCCACTACTAGCCCCGAGATGGTGACCGACCGTGAGAGGAGGTGGGCGAAGTGGGCACCCAAGCAATAGTGCACGGGGCATTTCCCCAATGATCCAAAAGAACTTGTAGGTGAGCAATGAAAAGAGAGAGAAGAGAGTGAAGGGCAACAAGTTGAATCTAGAGGAGGACAAGATTTGGAAGGAGATTTGCATTGAAGGCGGCTAGGGCATTCTCCAATATTGTTGCAACCGCTTCACCAGGAAATCTCAACTCAGGTTTTAAGCTCCTTTCTTTCTAAGCAGTTAATAATTTATAACATAGAACCCTAGCTTTTGAAGTTCTATTTTGGATCTAAAATCATTATAATGCTAGGATTATAGATGCTACTATAGATTATTATAAAACCCTTTATCCTTGAGTTTTTCGTAGAAAATAAATTAATGGAAAACAAAACAAGAGGTGCTTCCTAGTATATTCAACTTTTGTTTGCAAATGCTTAGAAAATATTTATAGTGTTGGATAAACCATGATTCACTTACCATTGGATCTTAATATGAATATCAAAAGGCAAGTTAAGAAGGAAGCGTCTATTTGAGTTTATGTTGTTGGGGCTTTACCCAAATCTATATAATATAAAACAACTTGCAACCAAACTGCAAGTAGTCACGGCTCAAGGAAAAATTACTTGAATCATATCTCTTTCCCTTACATTGTCTCCACTTTGTTGTAGGTGCAGTGTAGAATAAAGATTGTACAAATGTGATAACTGTGTTCTTCTACATCTGATTTACTGGTAGAACACAACCTAGTAAAGGATTTTTTTTTGTGGACTTGCTTTCAAGCCCATCAAAACTCTGCTTTGGGAATTTTTAGGTGGGCAACCATTAACATCAATATATTTGCTTATAGTTCCACTATTTATATTAGCAGTGTGGTAGCATACTTTCCCCACAAGATGAACTAATGATGGCTAGATGTACCAACCTACACTAGTGCTTTATTTTGGTGCACAATGCTAACCACATAACCTACACTAGGATGCTATGGAAATATTATGTTCTTGGTAGGGAGACAACTACTAAGGACATAGTGTTTTCACAACCTCTTGAAATCAAGCACGAGATGTATAACATAAGCCCACTGTATAAACACATTGTTGTGAAAATCTTGTTGTTACAAACATGCTGCTGATACATCTTGTTGTCACTTATACTTGGTTGTATAAACATATTTTTGTGACAATCTTGCTATTACAAACATGTTGCTGATACATCTTGTTGTCACTTATACTTTGTTGTATAAACATATTGTTGTGTCAAACTTGTCAAGTTACATACAAATGGATGATACATCTTGTTGCCACATACACTTGGTTGTACATAAGCTTATTGTTGAGAAAAATTTGGTTGTTGTTGTCGATTGTTGATACAAACTAAGGTTGGTTTTGATGTTGCATATCAAGGCTATAAACATAATATGTTGCATATAGTATACAACGAGACATAACTGGAAAAGCATGCTTTTGTTACAAACAGTATTAGCTAGAAATGTGTAATGATTAGGTCTTATAATTGTTGAGTTGTGTAGTGTAAAAGTTAAAAGGAGATTGTGAAATTTGGACTGGACTATATATTCTATCTTTGGCACTCCAAGATTAGCTAGTAATAACTAGTTAGGTACAAAATTGAGATAACAACTTGAAGATACCATTAATACATTTTTAAGACTATATAAAAGCATGATTTATTTCTAAAATTTTCTTGAAATTACATCCATCAAAAGCTAACAATCTCCTTGAGGGAACATATAAAAAAATATATAAAAAAAAATCCATAATTATCTTTGTAATCCACTCTTGAATAATGTTTCTTTTAGACTCCTTGGGACTGATTTTCTCAAACAAAGTTGCTAGTCAATTTTGTGCGAATAAATGGAAAATATGCTAGAAACGGGCTTTAGGAAAATCCACTCATTACCATTCACCTAGTAGGCCGATAGGACATCCATCCATCTGTGTGTTTATAGCTGTTATGATCAGTTGATTGGTAGGGAAGTCATCCTTAATTAATTGAATCCTCTAGTGGCATTATGAGAATGTAGCCCTTACAATTCCATGCATTAGGATCATTCCTGAAGGATAGAATAAATTAGGACTTTCCTTCCAATAGGACGAAAAGTGATTTTGTTATACATGGCTGCAATTCAGATGGAATCTACTAAGCTTGGGTTGGGAACCTACTTCTAGTCTAATGCTAAGCTTGAGCTAAGGTATAGTACTTGCTCAAGATGGACATTAGTCTAGGAGTAGTACTAGGCTTGGGATGGATAAAAGACTAGAGGCAAAACGATGCTTGAGATGGACCATAATCTAGAGGTGGTTCTAAGCTCAAGATGGACAGTGGTCTAGGGGTGTCACTAATCTTGAGATGGACAGTAGTCTAGAGGCAGCACTATGCTCAAGATGGACATGAGTCTAGAAGCAGTACTATGCTCGAGATGGTCATTAGTCTAGGAGCATCTATGCCAACAATGGTTACCCTTGGTTGCTTAGCTAATAAATGGACAACAAGAAGGTGGATTCCCAACAAGCCGAAGTAGGTAGAATTAACTCCCGATGTAATCCTTATAGTTATTAAAGGAATTATAAGCTTATCATAGCTAGGTGCACCTCGAGAAGAGGGTCTCTAGGATGCCATATCTGCACATAAGCTTAGGGGTTGGAATGACAACTCTCTCTTTCACAATGGTCCACATAATCCACTTGGAGGGGTGGATAGGGTTGAATCCACTTGGTTGGGATTAGTTTGCACCCCACGACAACCGAATTGAGTAGGGCTTGGAGATTGAACATTTCACCATCATGAAGGTATGAACAATCTAGTTAGTAGCCTTCTTTATTAAGGTAGCAAGTGGTGCTAATGAAATTATGTAACTGACATGATTCAACATTATACTACTTAAGTTGTTCTCCATTAATGTTTGTATGATTCTAACCTTCTATGTAATCCTTTTTGCATGATGATGAAAAAAAATTGTGCAGAATTCTCTTCTTCGTTGGGGTTGTTTTTACATTGGTATCAGAGCCTAGAACTTGACCGTAGGACCTAGGTGCTCTCTCTCTTTTGTTGAACTAACATGACCATTTGGTAATGAAATTCATGGGTCAAGGGAAGCAAATAAAGGGGAAGAAGAAGGCCTCAAAAAAATATCCCCAACGAAATAACCTAGAAGGATCCAAGACCATTACTACCACATGGCAAAAAAAAAAACCGAAACCATGTCTGACACAAAGCCATTGGCAGAGACTATGAAGCAATTGAAAATCCAGAAGGGAAAGCAAATGGCCAAATCATATGATAGTCATGAACCACTAAAGGGATGCTCAAGAGAAAACCCAAAAACCAAACCCTCAGCTATTAGGGACTTCCCTTTTGGTTGTGGACGTAATGATCCAATCCTCTCTAAGGAAGAAATTGCAGAATACAATCATTTCCATGCTAATATGTTTGTAACTATGGGAACGTCAGATGAGGAAGAACCTGAAGAGGAGGAGGCACCTACTCTGTAATTGAAACTATGTAAGAGATGATGAACTAGTACTAAATAAACATCATCTAGCTTTTTTGTAAAAGTTGCTAACTATTAATGATATATATATATATATATAGACTTATATATGCTTAAAAATCAAGGTGTTATGGTGAATGTGAATGGAATATTTAATGTCATAATATTATGTTGTGTATGAATTTATTCTTGATTCTAAATATGATTCAAGACAAGATTTAAAATAAAATGACAAGGAAACTTAAATAACACTCTCTTTTCCCTTGTAGAACCCATCTAAATCAATGAAGAGAACTTTGAGGAGGGGAACAAGCCCTAGCCTCGCTGAAATGTTGCGCGCAAGTAGTGTTGCATTGTCTCCACCTCCTACCATACCTGAAGAGTTGCAAGCTAAATTAAATGCACTTTGTGAAAAAATAGC
Organism: Sequoia sempervirens; assembly: GCA_007258455.2. Taxonomy (NCBI): domain Eukaryota; kingdom Viridiplantae; phylum Streptophyta; class Pinopsida; order Cupressales; family Cupressaceae; genus Sequoia; species Sequoia sempervirens. The sequence goes on from VDFB02151515.1 coordinate 36,263, forward strand.
ATCACAGGAGCATCAAAGTGAAGAAATAATGAGGCAAAAGGAGCAAGGCACTAACCACAACACCAGCCTAGGAACCAATCACAACACTGGCATTGGAATTGAAGAGTCAGATAGGGAGTACAATGTGAATACAAGTCAGGAACATGAGAGCAGCTCCAGAATTCCCACCTATAGTCACTCTCAATTAGAGTCACAACAAGGAAAGAGAAAAAACCCACTAATTCAAGAATTGAAGAAAGTGCAAGCCCCTAAGTTTGATGGGACTGCCAGGGTGGGGATGCTGCTGAAGCATGGCTCATAGAAATGAACAAGTATTTTGGGATGATAGAATTAAGGGCCAACACCAAGGCTAGGATTTCCATTTATCACCTATAATGAGAAGCCCCGCTATGGTGGGAACATTTGGAAAAAATCAAAAACTGCATAAGATAGCAGTCAACTAACTTGGGACAAGTTCACTAAGTGGTTTCACAAGGAGTACCTTTCTGCTCATCATAGAGACCAAAAAATGACCGAATTCCATTCATTGTGCCAAGGGGGAATGTCGGTAGTTGAGTATAAGTCTAAATTCATGAGCTTACTTTGTCATGTGCCTTATATGAAGGAAGAAGAGGATCGGGTGAACAAGTTTATCTTGGGATTGAATAAGAATGTTTTATATGCAACCAAGCTCACTCGACCTAAAAGCTTAAACCATGCAGTGGAGGTAGCTTTGGTTACTGAAGAAAAGCATAAGAGCAAGCAGGAAAGCAAACAAAATCCATATTCCTCTAACCACTCCGATAATAAATAGAGGGGTAATCAAGAAGCTAAATCTAAAGGAAAGGCTTCTCAACAGACCAAGAGGGGTCAAAATTATAGGGAAAATCATGAGTCAGAAGGTCAAAAGGATAAAGGAGACAAAAGACAAAGATCATTTAGGCATGAGGCGCAAGGTGATTCCTAGAGAGGCAAGGAAGACTGAAAAGGTTTGGTGAGTGGATGTTGGGCATGCGAAGGTGATCATTATTTGAGTGAGTGTCCCAAGAATCCAAACAAAACCACCAAACCCACCACCAGAATTTATACAGTCATGGATAATTGTCAAGCATATCAACAAGCTCCACTGATAGAACTTCGAGGTACACTTCTCAACCAACCCATTTCTATTCTAGAAGATTTAGGAGCCACATATAGTTTTATTTCCTCCCATGTTGTTCAAAATGTAAAATTGATCATAAGAGTCTTAAAAGAGAGGAGATGGAGGTTGAGTTTGGGTCGGGTAAGACACAAAAGATCATATCTTGCTTGTGAGGAGATGAAATTGACCTAGGGATTATGAGGACCAAGGTGGATCTATGGGTCACTCCATTAGGGTCGTCTGATTTAATCCTTGGGATGGATTGGTTCCAAAACCACCAAGCCAAGTTGGATTGCTACAACAAAAAGATCGAATATCTAGATGACCAAGGGAGGTCAATGGTTCTTCAAGGGATTAGGAGACCTGTGGTGGTAAGAATGATCTCAACCATGCAAGTGAAAAGGGCAGTGAGAAAGGGTAGTAAAATTTATCTAGTAAAGGTAGAAGAGGGTAGTGGTGATCCTACACCTAACATTGAAGACTATGCCATTCTCCAAGAGTACCGTGATGTCTTTCCTGAAGAATTTTCAGGAGTACCTCCCAAGCAATAGATGGAATTCACAATAGATCTAGTTCCAAGGGCTGAGCCTATCTCAAAAGCCCCCTATAGAATGAACACTATTGAATTACAAGAGCTTAAGATGTAGTAGCAATATCTAATGGAGAAAGGCTTGATACGACCTAGTGTGTCTCCTTGGTGAGCTATAACATTGTTCATTAAGAAGAAGGACAAAACACTAAGGTTGTACATTGATTACCGAATGTTGAACAAGGTAACCATTCAAAATAGATATCCCCTACCTAGAATTGATGACTTATTTGATCAAATGAAGGGAGCTTCTATTTTCTCCAAAATAGATTTAAGGTCAAGTTATCACCCATTAAGAATCAGGGAAGAAGATATTCCAAAGACAACCTTTAGAACTATGTATGGCCATTATGATTTTTTGGTGGTGCCTTTTGGCCTATCCAATGCCCCCTTAGCTTTCATGAGTCTCATGAACCAAGTTTTCCATGACTACTTGGACAAATTTGTGCTAGTGTTTCTAGATGACATTTTAATCTACTCTAAAAATTTGCAAGAGCATGAGGAGCATTTAAGAATAGTCTTGAAATGGTTGAGAGATCATAGATTATATGGGAAATTGTCCAAATGTTCTTTCTTTAGCCTAAAGTGCACTATTTGGGACATATTATATCAGCCCAAGGAATTGTAGTGGATCCAACCAAGGTGCAAGAAATTGTAGAATGGCCTATTCCTAAAACTATGACCGAAGTAAGAAGCTTCATGGGTTTGCCAGGGTACTATCGACAGTTGTAGAAAACTTCTCCAAGATAACTGACCCCATAACCTCCCTTCAACAAAAAGGAAAGAAGTTTGAATGGATATAAAAATGCGACATTGTGCCACATTCCAAAAGTTGAAGGAAGCTCTTACCATTGGACCAATTTTGCAAGTCCCTGATCTGGATAAAGAATTTGTAGTTTGGACATATGCTTCATTGGATGGGCTAAGTGAAGTGGTAATAAAAATGGGTTAGTGATTTCCTTCGAGTCTAGGAAATTGAAGGATCATGAACTCAATTATCCCACCCATGACTTGGAGTTGGTGACAATCATGCATGCCTTAAATGTATGGAAACATTATTTGGTAGGAAGACCCTTCAAGCTAAACATTGATCATAAGGGACTTCAATATTACCCAACTGGATTTGAATGCTCATCAAAAAGGTGGTTGGAATTCTTAAGCAACTATGAGATAGATATCTCATATATTAAAGGAAAACAAAATCGTGTTGCAAATGCCTTAAGTCGAAGGGCTAAACTAGCTATAATCTCCCAGCTGAGGTTTGGACTGCCTGAAAAGATCAAGCAAATGCAAGAACTAGATCCATTTTTTTAGAAAATGAGGCTAGAAGTACAATGAGGGATTAATCTAATTGAGTTCCATGTGGGAGATGATGAAATTATCCATTATTTAAATTGAATTTATGTGCTGGAAGAGGGTGGTTTGAGATTGAAAATTCTCACAAAAGGCCATAATGTGCCTTATCAAGCACATCCAAGGGTGACTAAAATGTATGTGGACCTAAAAACTCATTACTTTTGTTTGAGAATGAAAGAGGAAACAACTTTCTATGTCACCAAATGCCTTGAATGTTAGCAAGTTAAGGAAAAACACTATCATCTTGTGGGAACACTATATCCTCATGATATACCACAACACAAGTGGTTGGTAATTTCCATGGATTTTGTGATGGGATTGCCTAAAAATCGACATCAACATGACAGTATATTAGTGGTGGTTGATAAACTAACCAAGGTAGCATACTTCATACTAGGCAATGTGAAGGATGATGCCCCACTTTTGGCTAAAAGATTCATAAAGGAAGTCATTAGGCTATACTGGATGCCTGAGGTAATCATTCAAATAGGGATAAGTTGTTTACTTCTAGGTTTTGAACCTCTATTATGAACACACTAGGAACAAAACTCAATTTTAGTACGACTTACTACACTGAAATGGACAACCAAACTGAAAGAGTTAACCAAGTTATGGAGGACATGCTCAGAATTTATGCCATGGATCAGCCCACTAAGTGGGAGGAATATCATTGTAAGTAGAATTGACATATAACATAAGCTCGCTATATACATCTAGTGCTTGATGTCAGGAGAATGAGGAAAAACAAATAACAATGCATCTACACTTCTAAATAAGACATTGCAACAAAGATTCAACACAAATAAACTAATTTAAAAGCAAGAACCTCTAAAACTGTCCTATTGCTTTCTATCTCTAAAGATTTCTCTTAATCGAATTGCTCTCAGATCTTAATAAACATATTGACTATTGAAATGACACTTAAAGAATGAGATTTAAGCTAATTCAATTCCTATATGAAGCTATGATGATTCTATAGTAAAACTATGATAAAGAAACTACTGTAAGTGCAGCCATGACTGTGAACTTTGAAATGCTTGATTATGCTTGATGATTGATCATAATTGCTTGAATTCTTGATTGCTTGAATGCTTGGATGCCTGAAAATACCTACAGAGTAAGATTACAAAAGTTAGGATCCATTTCCCATTGCAAATGGCTATATTTATAGATTCACGACAACATATTTGTGAAGGGGCACAAGAACAAAGGCTGAGATTTCTTCTGAAGAAATGAGTGGTGAGAGATGAAGACTTATGAGATTTCCATGGAGATTGTTCCTCCCCACAAAAACATCAAGCCAGAGGATAGGAAGAGAAGAGGAGAAGAGAATTCTGAAGAAACTTCCCTGTGACAGCGTTCACAGCCATTTCTGTGAATAGTCAGGAATTGGTTTTGGAAAATATTTAATTATATTGAATGTTTCAACTTTATTGTTGAGATTTGATGAGGTGGAGGATTTGGAGAATATTTGAATATTTTATTTGATTTATTTAAATTAGGAGAAAAATAAGATATTAATTTAAATAAATAAACTATAGGAGCTTTATTTATTAAATTAAATGTGGAGGAAAAGTGATTAATTAAATAAAACAAAGTAAGTGATTTTGTTTATTTAATTAAAGTAGAATAATGTATTTAAAATAGGAGAATTTGATAATGATAATAATAATTAAATAAAACAAAGTATTTAAATTTTCTTATTTAATTAAGATTATAATAATAGAAGAATTTAGAAGAAATAAAATATGAACTATATAAATAAATATTTTTATTTATTTAATAGTAGAAGAATAAAAGATTAATTAATCAAATAAATTGTATTTAATTAATTGGATAATCTTGACCATTTTTAGGTGTATACAGTCATTACTCACTCGGTCATTCCCAAATAGTATTCTTAGTTGCATCTTCAAGTTGGTTCCCTGCGTTGGATCTCATAGGCCTTCTTTTTTGAGGAGGCCACATGATACCTCATTCCTTATAAAGGTCCTCCCTGACAACTTCTCCACAGTTGAAACGCTTACTTCTAACTTCCGCATCATTCCATCCAAGTGTGGTGTCAGGGTCAAGTCTTAAGTTAGTGTTGATTATTGGGGAGGGTCAGTGCCGTGCAGTAAGACTTTCACTCTATGGTCTCCCCTTTGTTTATTATGTATGATGACTTTGCGGAGTCTGCAACTCCCCATACCCAATGGATTCCTCTTTTGCGGGAACCGCAACCTCCATGGATGTCTCTCTTGAAGGCATTTTCCTCGTTGACTTTCGTGCATCTTGGACTTCGTCAATCTCGCATCTATGTCGTAGGATTTCAATACATTAGAGAGATTGAGATTATCACATTGGAAGGTCACCATATTCAACTGGAAGCTTTTTTAAGGCCTATGAGAGATTAAACTTACGATAAAGGAATGATGAAATGGAGTTGTGGTTACGATTGATTAAGTCATGTGCCATAGGGCGGGTTCATTCACAAAGTAGACGGGATCATTGCCTTCTTAATTTAACTATCAACTATGGGAATTTCTAGTCTATTCACCATTGGCAAGGTAGCCTTACTTGACAACCTTCCATGCAATATGCAAGGGCTCGCAGTGCATCTTACTGCTAGGGCCTTCATTAAGTGAGTTGATTGTGATTGAGTGAATGTTGAAGCATCACCATGGTGACCATTTTATCCATGTAGAACGATTATAGAAAATTGGGGTGGAGTAGGTGGTTGAGGCTATCGTCCATGTCAAAGAAAATAATGTCACTCAAGCTGGAATTGGGATCCATTGTTTATGGCAATGATATTCATAAGAATTATATGATATTTCAAAGCTCACCACGATTAAAAGGAGGGAAGGGAACCGTTGTAAAGGGGCACCAATGTTTAGTATGAGAGGAAGAAATTGGTTGCGGGTATTAGTATGCAGACTCCATTATCATGGAGGTTGCTATTTGTTATTAATAATGCTTCCAAGATGCCTTTCCACACACCTATCTCCGTAGAATTCTTGTATGCAGAACCCACCATTGCTGCTACTATACATACTCTTTGGAGTGGCTCCTCATGATGTGGGTGTTGCCACCTTCGAGGCCATCCATTTCCTGACAGTGATAACATATCAGCGCCCTACATCATTACACTCGTGGATGACTTCTCCTTAGTAGAACCCCAAAAATCATCCCCCACAATTCTCAAATTGCCTTGCCTTATTCTTTCATTATCATACACCTAAAAACTTTGAATTCTTCAGCATAGCATTATCATTGAGCATTTGAGCAATTATCATCATCTAGGTCATCATCTTCATGCTTTTGCAATCATGGGAGCATCTCGATTGAGCAATCCAACATATCGTCACCATTAAAATGGAATGCAAGGTTTGCACATGGTTTGTTTTCTTTGTTTTGAATTGATTTTTATTTACCATATGTTTATTTCTAACCATTTATGCACTCAATTTCATTTGTAAGTGGGATTTGATCTTCTCTTGTTTTGGGTTTTGATAATTCTAACCCTTGTTTGATTTCATTTCCATTTTCCACTTTTCCCACTTCACAAATTGGCACACTCGATGGGACCCACGTCCCTGTTTTAACAAAATTCTTTTGAGTTTTTTATGCTTTCTTTGTTTCTGGTGCTAACGTGTTATAGATCTGTGAATGACCATGAATGATTGCCTCTATCAATCGTGAACAACCACCTTTGGTAATCTAGTTGCGTTTGACAACTTGGTTGAGTTTTCTTTTTGACTGTGTAGGGTTTTTTCTGATAATCTTTCACTTGTGTAGGTTTTTTCACATTTTTCAAAATAATATAGTCGTGTTTGCACATCTTTCCAAAATTTTCAACCGTGAACGACCGCCTTTTCTCATCTAGTTGCGTTTGATAATCTACTCGTGTTTGTTTTCTTATTGTATAGGGTTTTTTTGATCATTTTTTTGTGTTTGTAGGTTTTTCCATGTTTGTTAGAGTAATAGAGCCATGCTTGAAAATCTTTCCATGTTTGTCAATCGTGAGCTGCAGGATCTGTGAAACATTCCATGTCTGCTAAGATAAACAGAGCCGCCTCTGTACCTGTAATTCCACATTTGACTGTTATATTTGGTCTCAGTTTTCTAACAATAACTTTTTGATTTTTGGATTTTCATCTAACCCTAACCTCTGTTTTCTATTGTTGTATATCGTTTAATCTAACATATCCATGCATCATTCATTTAGGGGAAGACAAATTATTCATAACTTCTAATGCATTTGTGTTGTAGGTTTTGATTGATCCAAGACAATATTTCAAACTATTAATACATTGTTTGCAATTCCTTATGCAACATTTTATCATTTGAACTTGTATGCTTTCTTGATTGGTAGATTAGATCACATTTGCATTTTTTTCCTTAAAATCAAATTATTTGACGTGTATTATAATTTGGAGTGTACGTAACCTCTCACCTTGCACCTTGTATGATCTTGGGTGAAGAGAAATACCTCTAATTTGCTTTTCTTTTCTTGTAAATGAAGACATGTTGTCTACGCATCCTCTCCCTTGTGCTACATGCAATCTTGGGTGATGAGAAATAGCAACACATGATTCTTCCCTTATTGTTGGTAGGAGGCCTACCTTGGGACATATCTTTATTGAGAACCCAAGGGATCGACCTCAAGCAACATTTTTTAGTGCACTATAGAAATTTGATGAGCGAAAGTTGTAGTTTGATCCACGCATGTAGCATACGACTTTCCTTGGAGTCTAGGGTAATTCCAAATTTCGAGGAGATGTCTATGTAGCCGACGGTGTTCACGAATGTTCCACCCACTAAGAACCATTTTTTACTAGAAACCTAAGGCTTTCTAACATATTCTATAGTGGTGCATCGTGAAGCTATCAACATGAGAAGTTACTTACCATGTTTGGTCCTTGGTTGAGGAGATAAGGTGTCTTGCTAGGGCTTACGCTCTTTCAAAGTGAGGGGTGTCAAGGTGGTACATGACCTTGGAATATCCTAATCTTCT
>VDFB02151516.1:0-19364 GCA_007258455.2 Sequoia sempervirens
TTGGATCGGGACCTAATGTGTTCTTGGCAACCGCAATAGTCTTCAAGATTACATCAAAATATCTTATCGTTGCTAGTCTATGCTCTTCATAAACAGTTTGCATTTTATCAAAGATTATTCGATGATCAACAAACTTGTTAATTGAATCCATGGTAAATTGTTCTGATTCCAGCTCTTGACGAAGATTTACTGCCATTTCTGTAGTGACTATATCAGCTGCAAGTAATTCTCCTTCATGATTCAATATTCTGCAAGGGATTTTCTCAAAGCTAGAAAGGATGTCTTGCTGAACTTCATCACTCATTTCTAGTGTAGCTTGGATATCTTTGATGAGATCTTGAATAACCAATGATTTATTTGTCATGAGTTCTTCAAATTTTATGTATTTTTCTCTATTTGGTAGAATTGAATTGCTGCATAGAATTTGTAACTTGATTTGATCTATCTCATGCCAAATTTTCAAATCTTTTTCAAGTGAATCCAGACTTTGCTTGAAAGCTTCCAAAGTCTGATTCAACTTTATTTTTGCTATTCTGACATTGTTCAGAACTTGTAATGTCTTTTCAATCATTGGTATGCTTTGATCAATGAGCTATGTTACCCAAGAATCAACTGCTTTGGCTTTTTGCACAATTTTCTCCAATTGCTTGACTGATTCTTCAGAAGTGAAAGAAGTTAATGGATTAACTTGCTCTGAAGAATTGGCAATCTTCTGAATGACTGAGATGAGCTGTGAATTCTCTTCTTTCAACTTTTCCTTCTTTGCCAAAAGTTCATTGTAACTATGTGTTAGAACAGTTACTAAATTTTGAGCATCTTGCATCATACCAGCATGTGTCTACTTGCCTAAATCCACCCGTGTGAATTTATAATCAGATACTTGCATTTCATCTGGTGACTTGTTTGCAAGGGGTTCAGCTATCTCTGCATACTTCATTTTGTTGTTGTCCACAACTACCCGTGAAACGGTTTTAGCCTTCTTTGCAGCTTTTGGCTTTGATCTCTTCAATTGCTGGAAATCAAATACATCTGGAGAGATTGCCTGTTTCTTTCTCTTTAGAGTGACTGAACTCAACCATGGAGGAAGATTCAATGTGTCTACATTTGAAACAGCAACCGTATTTGAAACAGCAACAGATTCATTTTGAGTCACAGTTGTTACTCTTGGAGATGTCTCAGTTTGAATCGCAACAAAAGCTTGACTGGATGACGCATTGTGATCAGCATTAGCCATGAAACAATCAAAGCTTGCAGCAGATGTATCAATTTCTGGAAGTGTTATCTGTGATGTGTTTGGATACATTGGATTAGCATCAAAAATATTCTCCAGATTATCATGTATGTTTTCTATAGAAGCAGTCACCGTTGATGAAGTTGATGTATGAAGAGCAGCTTCAATAGGAGGAACGTAAACCGTTGAAAAGGAATCAATATCACTATCAAATTGAGACAACGGAGACATTACTGATACTGGTGCAGCATCAATATGAGGAGACATTATACTTAGAGTAGTAGGAGACTAAAAAACTTCTCCTTCTTGCTGATCGATGACTTGGATCTGCGTCTCTCTAACCTCCTTCCCTTTTAATGTTGGTTCCTCCAAAGGTTGTTCTATAGCACGGTTGTCTCTGACTTCTGATTCAATCCAACAGGTCCAGCTAAATCATCTTCATTATTAACCCTAATTTTAATAGTTTTGACGCCTATACTCTTGAGCCAAGAGTTAGTACTTGCCAAGATTGACTGAAATCTGTTGAAGATAGAAACTGATTCTTTATTAGACCATTGTATTGCTGGAATAGAAGCGTCAGCAACTCTTTGTTCTTCATATTTTGGATCTAAAATCAGCCCATCATCAATTACTCCTTCTGGAATCAAGGTCAGATTAAAATCAATAACCTGCTCAATTGTAAGTCTGCAATAATCCATTTTGTAGATGTCCTCTGTCCGGAGATGTGCCCAAATGTATTCAAGACGATGCACATGTGTGAAGGCTCTCTTTATCTTGTCCTTCATTCCTCTGTAATCAAAATCTGCCCTAGCCTTCAATCTTTTTAACTTGACCTCCTGAATTTCAGTTTCCATAGCTTTCGCCTTTGAGGTGCTTGTCAAGGAGTATCTGCCAATTTGTAATGGTTTATGAGACGAGATACTCACTCCAGTTTTATGTTGCATAGCTTGTCGTGCATGCACTGTCATCAACTGTCTTGCCAGCTCCATTAGAATGATTTTATCGGTTGGATACCTCGGCAGCATGTATGGCTGATCTTCAAAACAGCCAACCCTCATATAGATAAAAGTGGGAAATTGGAGAAAAAGGCAACCATATTCATTGACTTTTTTCCAAGCAGCATTTGATATTCTGTTGTTCGGCAAGTTTTTGTCTAAAAGACACATAAAATAGCCAAAGAACGCATCTTGAACTCTTCTGTAATGAATCCTGCTAGGAATCAAAGGCGGCTGATCATAGTATTTCCAGACTGGAACTAGAGATCTATCTCCTACAGTAGAAAGGCCTAGAAATTGTCTCAATGAAGCTGCTATATAAACCAAATAGGAATTCATATAGAATGTAAGCGTGGTAGGAACTTGTGCAAGCTGCTCACATAAGCTATCACTAATTATTTCACCCCAAAAGATCGGGTGTTGTGCCTTCCTAATCACCACAATGAATTTGTACATCCACTTTTCAAAGACATTGGAGAATTTCAACCCCATAATTTTGCTCAAGAGAGTGATGATATCATCGATCTCTTCTTTGAAGTCAGATCGATACAGCCTGGCCCACCGAGACACACCAGCTCGACGCTTCAGAAGCCATTTGGTATTGATGTACTGTTTACAATCTTCCTTCTTCTGTTCATAATGATCTAGAGTGCTCTTCATTGAAATATCTGAATACATGGGTGAGTCTGGAACTCTGAAAACCCTATGAATGGTTTCTGGATCAAGCCTTATGACCACATTCCCATCATCATCTTTAATGGTTCTAGATTCTCTGTCAAAGTGAGCTGCGCACGCAAGGACGAACTCTGGCTCTAGGGCAGCAACAAGAAAAGAAGAAACCAAATGAATATGACTTCGCAACAGCAACTGCATATGATGAGAAGTCGATTTCTCAGCTCTCTCCAAAAACTCGGACATATCAACATGCCCAATCTCCGTGTCTCTAATTTCTTCAATGTTCAAGACAACATGAGAAGGAGGAATCTCATTCTGGTATTTGTCATATTTGTACTTCATCTTTTTGTTCGGTGGAGAAAAGGTTCCTTCGTCATCGAACAAGAATCTGCAAGGCTGCAATGAAAGTTCCATAAGGTCAAGACATCATCAACGTTTACAGGTGTAGACATGGCAAAGGCTCAAACTCAAAATGGTATTTTGGCTGTTTGAGGGCAGGAAATGAGCATTATAACTCATTTCGGGTTTTTAAGGGCTGATTGCAAGTGAAAGGGACATATACTTTTCATGACGAATGAAAAAGTTGGATTGCAACTTTGCAAAATGTAAGTCAAAACTTTTAAATTGCATTTGCAGTCAAAGGCAAAAAAGTCCGATTTTAAGGCACTTTAAAGGTATTTCGGGATTTTTGAGGCCAGCTGCAAATGAATAGTGGATTTCGGGGTTTTGAAAAGACATTGCAAGTAAAAGAGTATTTCGGAATTTTGAAAGGTTTATGCAAATCACTTTTAACAACTTGCATTCTATATTAAAATCTCCAACTCACAATGGGTGAACAAAAACCCGATTTGCTTCTAAAAACATCATCATTTTTTGTTTCTTTTTCTATTTTCAGAAAATGATAATGGAATTATAAAATGGAAGGGCAAGTGACTATGAAATGAAAGGAGATGTATAGAAATGAAAATGGTATGGAGGGTATATGCAAATGGAAAATGCATTCTCAGCTGAAAAGAATGAAATCATATAATGGACAAATGAGATAGGAATGAACAATGAAGAAAAACGTATCTTAAAGATATAGCTAAATCTACAAATGGAGATACATGGAAAGGCGATGGAGAAAAATGTTCAAAGAGTGTAACGTTTTCACATAATTCTCAGCTGAAGAGATATGGAATGGAGGGCGTAGAAAAACGTTTTCGAAAATAAGAAGAAAAGCGTGTTATAAGGAATGAGTAAGTAAAAATGGCGAACATATTTACAAAGAGAATGACGTTTTGAGTAAAACATAAGAAGACGTTGAAAGAGAAAAAAAAAACGCTTTTTTGGTAAAAACATTTTAACATAGACGTTTTAATAAAGGCATAAAAATATTTACAAGAAACTAGGAAAGAAAAGAAGACATACCTGTAGCAAAAATTGCAGACAAAGAAGAAGAAGAAACCCTAGGCGTGATTGCAAACTCGGAAAATGAAAAAGACTTGAATATCTATAGCTGAAAGCCCGATTTTCAAGCATGCGGATTTATGAGATCTCCATGAAAAAAGGAAGAGAGGCGAAATAGAATTCAAATAGCTTCAATCATGGAAGGCGTCGGACTTTTACATGCTCTTTGCAAGTTAATCAACATGAATTCAGGTCTTTTGAAACACTTTGCAAGTGACTTTGACTAAAATCGGGCCTTTTTCATCTAAATGCAAACAATTTTATAAAATCAGGCTTTTCAAAAACAAATGCAAGCACTTTTAAGTGAAATCGGGTCTTTTTCATGCCTATTGCAAGTCACTTTAAATAAAATCGGGCTTTTACAATCACTTTGCAAGTGACTTAAAGAAAATTGGAGTTTTTTGAAGTCTTTACAAGTCAACATAAGGAAAATCGGAACTTTTAAAAGCTATTACAATCACTTTATGAAAAGTAACCTGTAATGAACTTAAAAAGTTCCTATAATTGCAAGTGCTTCAAAAAGTTCCTATTAAAGACATTAAAAAGAAAATTTAAAAGTAACTTGCAATGCAGTTCAAAAACTCCTACTTGCAGTGATGTCAGAAAAACCCGAATTTGATCAAAAACAGACTAAAAATGACTCAGAATTTCACGAAAATGGAGAAGAATGAGTAAAAAGTGATAACCCAAAGGATTATAGACCTAAAATTGAAATTAGCTAATCTTTGCACCTTGTAATACGTGCCTTAGAAGAGGAAAACTTCATTTTTTATGAAAATTTCGATTGGTTATCCCAATTTTTAACAAGTCAAAAATTAGGGACAACATGATCGGGGTTTTGTCATGGTCAAAAAGCTTCCTGTATCTGAGCCGAAGGTTGTAATGAACATATACCAAGTCATTCATCCTCTCCACTGTCAATCTATTGCGCTTCTTGGAGTGTGTGCTCAAACATACTCCAATTGCGCTCACAACCAGATGAATGCATGGCTGGCTCAATATATGAATGGCAATATTTAAGGATTGATGTATCGGAACCAAACATATTCCACGGCTATCGAGATGAGAAAAGAGAAACAAAATCAATCTCATTTCAAGTTTCAAGTTCAAGTTCAGCATTTAATAATAAATTATAATATAAAAGATGAAAATTATGCCCTTAAATATATTTTTACTGTGATAATGTTGTCCTATTATCTTTGCATTTAGCGTGCAAAAGAAAGTCTCTGTATTATAGTAGAGAGGCATCTATCTCTGCACCACGTGTAGTAACGTGAGCAACCTCCGGCTCTATCGTCGTCTTAAGAGCCCACTAAGAATTTCTCTATATCTGCCACGAGGAGATCGATTGTTAGATGGAAGGCGGTTCGAAGTATCACGACTATGGATGGGCCTATGAAGTTGGTTTTGCCATCTCCTATCAATGATATCCCCAAATGGGGCCGATACTTCTCCTCAACTCCACCATGAAGTGATCCTAATGGCCTCTTTGGCCCTATCCATGCCCTCATATATGTAGCCCATTGCAGGGCTTCTCCCCATCTGCAACTTCGTAGGAGGAACTAGCAAGGCTCAATAAACTGCAAAGTGCAATCATGTTTCACAAATAAGTGTGAATGAAAATAAACAAATAAAAGTAAGATATGATTAAAAACTAAAACATAATAAATAATTAAATTTTACCTTTACAATCTCGTCCATTGGTGTCCAAAACCCTTGCTCATCAAAAATGCAATCAGCCATAGTGCTTGTAGAAAAGGATGAGGAAGACCACTCCTCACTAGTAAACATGCGCCTCAAAGCTGCCCTTGACCGAATCAAGGATTGCATCGTGATAAAATTTGTTGCAAACCTGGTGATGCCAGGGCGAGACAACTCCCTCAACCTGTGTATTGCCTCATAAGGTTAAGCACCCATGTGTGGTTGTATACAAATTTGCAAACGTTTTTTGCTGCTTCCACACATGTTTTGATCCATGGGAGCTTCCCAAGATCCTCCAACATGAGGTCAATGCAATGGGCGGCACATGGAGTCCAAAATATAGTAGGGTGCCTCTCCATCAATAATCTACCAGCAGCAACATAATTTGCTGCATTGTTTGTCACCACTTGCACTACATTCTCTTCCCCCACATTAGCTATCACCTCCTCTATAGCCTCACACAGGTATGTGGCATTTTTGATTTGGGTAGAAGCATCAATTGACTTAATGAAGACGGTGTCACCTGAAAAAATAAGCAAAACCAATTATTCAATAAATTAAAAAACATAAATCAGCCATATTAAATTATGTGATTCACTAAATAAAATTCAAATTCCAATGCATTGAAGGAAGTACAATTACCTCCGGAGGAAACTAGGAAATTAAGCAACGTCCTATTTCTCCTATCAGTCCAACCATCAGTCATGATGGTGCAACCAATCATGCTCCACTGCTTGCGCTGCTCCTCTAATTGTGCTTTCACATCTGCCACCTTTTGAGTCAAAAGTGGGCCCTTTAATTCATCTTCACTAGGGGCTTTGAACCCCGCCCCACATATGGTTATCGCATCAACCATGTTTTGCCAGAAAGGTGACCTATAACATGTCATAAATAAATTAATAAGTTACATAAGTATTGTAAAATGAAAAAGTTTTAAGTTTTTAACTTTAAATTTGAATTCGATAATGAGATACATCTAGATTCTAAAATTTAAATATAAATTTTAAAAACAATTAAACGAAAAAGAATTACCTGGCTACATGGAAGGGAATGGTGCAGTAGTACCAAAAGTCTGCAATTGCCTTTTTTGCTACATCATGTGCGTCCTTGTTCCAACCCATGCTTTCAAGCGACGGTTGGGAACCAGAAGTAGTGTGTGGTACAAAATATGAGTCCACCCCAGATTTGGTTTAACTCTAGGGCCAATGCTAATACTAGCTTCACTACCATCACAGCAAGAGTAACGCCACCGCATTTCAGGAGCACGCATAGGCATAGTCGATGCAGAAACAAAAGCACTACTACAAGCACTAGCACTAGGATGGTATGGAGGCATGGAAGAAGCATCTCCAACAGCACCAAGTCCCTGTCCAACTCCAACACACACCAACTCCTGCTTCTGTTTTTTTTTTCATTTCTTTTTGCATTTCGAAAGTTTCTAATTGCACTTGCACTTCACGAACAACCTCAAGAGGTGCTTTAGGGCAACCCACTGTATCATGGGCGGGTATGCGTGCAAGATGGTATTTTAATCGATTTATGCCTCCATGATATATTGTTTTGCAGTAGAAACATTTGGCGTCTCCTTTTTTCATTCCGGAAAAGATTTCAGCATGTTTCCAAGCAGGGTCTTTTCTGACTGGGGTTTGAGACATTGTGAAAATAATAATATGGTTTGATTTGCAAATGAATGTGGCTGCAAAAGTAGGGTTTCTAAAATTATTTAAGTTGCAAGTAGGGTTTGTAAAAAAATATGCAAACTCAAAAACAATGATTTTACAAATAACAATGAATTATTTGTTAAAAACACAAAAAAAATCAATTAAAATCGAATCCCTTACCTCTTAGATGTGGCTTGGAATGCAATGCAAACTCCTCCCAATCACCGGGTAATGAGCTCTCAATGCACCTCCTTGCTGGTACATGAAGCTCCCCAAATGATATATGACCCTAGATTTGTTCCTCTCAACAACTTTGCTGGTTGCCCCCTCTCTTTCTCCTCCTATTTTTCTTCTTCACAACTCTCCTCCTATTTTGCCAAATGAATGAAATGAGGTTGCTTTTAGGGCTTAAATAGAAAAATATAAGTGAAAAAAAAATATAAAAAAATTTGTTTTGTTTTGTTTTTGGCCTTGGCCTTTGTCACGCTTCAGTGGAATGGTGCAAAGAGGGTACCAAAAGTCAAGAATTGCCTTTTGCCGACATGTGTCCTTGTTCCAATCCATGCTCTCAAGCGACGGTTGGGAACCAAGAGTAGTGCATGGTACAAAATATGAGTCCACCCTAGATTTACAAACTCTAGGGCCAATGCTAATACTACCACTACCACTAGCAGTAACAGCGCCACCAACACTAGGAGTACGCATAAGCATAGCTGGTGTAGAAGCAAGAAGCACTAGCACAAGCACTAGCACTAGATGGTATGGAGGCAAGGAAGAAGCATCTCCAACAGCACCAAGTCCTTGTCCAACCCCAACACTCACCAACTCCTACTTCTGTTTCTTTTTGCATTTCAAAAGTTTCTAATTGCACTTGCACTTCACAAACAACCTCAGGAGGTGCTCTAGTGCAACCCATTGCATCATGGGCAGGTATGCATGCAAGATGGTATTTTAATCGATTATGCCTCCATGATATATTGTTTTGGCAAGAGAAACATTTACGCCTCCTTTTCATTCCGGTAAAGATTTCAGCATGTTTCCAAGCAGGGTCTTTTCTGACTGGGGTTTGAGACATTGTGAAAATAATAATATGGTTTGATTTGCAAATGAATGTGGTTGCAAAAGTAGGGTTTCTAAAATTATTTAAGTTGCAAGTAGGGTTTGTAAAAAAAATATGCAAACTCAAAAAAACAATGATTTTACAAATTACAATGAATTATTTGTTAAAAAAACACAAAAAAATCAATTAAAATCGAACTTACCTCTTAGATTTGGCTTGGAATGCAATGCAAACTCCTCCCAATCACTGGTAATGAGCTCTCAATGCACCTCCTTGTTGGTATGAAGCTCCCCAAATGATATGACCCTAGATTTGTCTTCAACAACTTGCTGGTTGCCCTCTCTTCTCCTATTTTTCTTCACAACTCTCTCTTCTCCTCCTATTTTGCCAAATGAATGAAATGAGGTTGCTTTTAGGGCGAAATAGAAAATATAAGTGAAAAAAAATATATAAAAAAACATTTTTTTTTTGTTTTGTTTTTGGCCTTTTTGGCCTTTGCTGCCGCCGGCCGCGCCTAGGGGTCGGGACTCGCCTGGACGCGGCGCTTCTGGTGCGTCCAGCGCGTCCTCCCTTGGACACGGCCGCGTCCGCGTCCGTGCGCCCAGGACGCGGCCAGGGTCGCGCGGAGCGCGACTCGCTACGTCCGGGGGACTCGCAGCGAGTCCCGTGACTATGATATATACTTTCTTGCCCTAACTATCATCTTGACAATCATGTTGCTCCATCTAAGTTTTCAAATGTATTCTAACCTTTGCAAACATCCCTACAGTTCTCTATAGCCTACCTTGATGAGAATTACTTGCTTATTCAATATATTTCATTGCTTCTCTCACTGTTACAGTCATCTTTGACCTCAAGAACTCCCATAAATCACCCATGGCTATGCTTCAATGCATCTCCATTGCCTTGAATTATTTTTAGTGTTTTTTGTGACCTATAGATGGCATTTTTATGCCAAGGGATGAGCAAATAAATTGAAGAAGAGATCCCACACAACAAGGAACTTGAAGTGACACCATTTCCTATTGTTACTCTTCTTTTTGGTTTAAAACAGACAAAATTGCTGTGGAGATAAGACACAATCGCTAAGGTATTATGTGAAATAAAAAAATTTATAAAGCAAGATAATAGATATAGATTATCATGTAGAGGGAAATTCAATCTCAAATCATGGTTCTAATTTTGCTTTGCCAATCTAGGGCTTTTCCATTTAGGTGTTTTCAACCTCCAATTGGTATAAAAAAATTAAAACTCCATTTATTCTTTTTCTATTAATACCTAAATGGAAGTCTGATAACATTTTGGTATGTATTAAAACCAGAGTTAAAATGTATTGTGCAACAAACTATTCCTTCTAACAAAGCCAGAAAGCTTATAGGATGTAAGCATTCTTATACAACTTATTTGAGATTTGTATTTATCTTTTACCATGAACAAGTGCTATACTGTCTTCAGCTGAACATATCATTCTGATGCTTTCTTAAATGCTTGATATAATGAAGTGATTTCATGGAATGGAATTAAGCAAGCAAGTGAATCAATACGTATAAAAACAAAGATAGACACAAGGATTTAGCCTGGGTACCTTGATGTGGGAAAGTCTAGAAGAGTAAATATATACTTCCTTGCCTCCACTATCATCTTGGCAATCATGTTGCTCCATCTGATTTTTCAAATGCATTGTAGATTTTGCAAGCATTCCTTCAATTCTCTGTAGCCTACATTGATGAGAATTACTTGCTTATTCATTATGTTTCAGTGCTGCTCTCTACTGTTACAGTCATCTTTGACCTCAAGAACTCATGTACCACCCTTGGCAATGCTTCAATGCATTTCCATTGCCTTAAAATTATTTTTAGTGTCTTTTTGTGATCCTTCAATGGCATATTTATGCAAAGGGATGAGCAAATAAGTTGAAGAAGAGATACCACACAACAAGGAACTTAAGCAACACCATTTCCTATTGTTTCTCTTATTTTGCCTTGAAACAGACAAAACTGCCATGAAGATCTAGACACAACCACCATGTTATATATGCAACCGCTAAGGTGTCATGTGAAACAAAAATATATATAAATCAAGATAATAGATATAATTATCAACCTCAAATATATAAATCAAGATAATAGATATAAATTATCAACCTCAAATATATAAATCAAGGAAATAGATGAAGGGGGAAGTTCAACCTCAAATCTTGGTTCTAATTTTGCTTTGCCAATCTAGGGCTCTGCCACTTACGTGCTTTCAAGCTCCAACTGGTACAAAAAAATGAAAACTCCATTTATTTTCTTACTAGCAATACCTAAATGGAAGTCTGATAAAATTTTGGTAACTATTGAAACCAGAGTTAAAATGTATTCAAGCCAGAAGGCTTCCAGGATTTCATCTCGACTCTCAAGCATTTTGGATATGCCTCAGCATGTATCAAATTCCATTAAGATGGGTCTGTGCTAATTGAAATTATAACTCTCTCTGACAATTTTATAAATCTATTTTAAAACTATTCTTATCTCTTTATCATGAAGGCATTGAATATTACAATCCAAATATTTCCTGAACGAACTCTAAGGATATTAATATTCATTTCTTGTCCATGGCTCTGCTGAATTGGGTCTTTCAAAAAACAATTCATTTAAAAAGTTTTGTATTTTCATTATTAATATGGGGACCTCTGTAACAAATGTTGAATGAAATCGAAACAAACAACAGACAGACCCCTACCAGAGCTGAGAAATCTGGATTCTTGCAGACTGTTCATTTCATTCAATAAGGACAATAAAAACCTTAAAAAATGATCAAGAAACAACTTACAATGCCGTAGAAATTATAGACTACTTGTGCCAGCAACAGAACATAATGAGGGATTCTTGGAAGGGTGTTTGCATTGCAAATGGCATTTTGCCAGTTAAAACAGGCAATGGGATACCGCCATGATATTCCTGTTGATTTGGGCTACCATTACCATATGCCTATATGAATATCATATGTCCATGATTCAAGAAGGGAGTTAATTAATATTTCCCTTTGAGTAGCAGCCTTCTGGTTTGCCTGTACGTTTCCTTTGTTAATCTTTGTACTTTGAACCAGTGTTGCTTGTTGGTTAGTTGACTGTAAAATCTGTGCAATACCAATTTGGATTTCAAAAAATCAATGAACAAGTAATGGAAATGGTTTGAACAAACTTCTACACCTTATTTGTGGCTAGTACATTCTCTCGACCATAAAATCTTTTCAAAGTTTTAGATATGATCAGGGCTTGACAGACAGATCAATCTTGGGGAGTGTTTTTTATGCACAACTTAAGTTTCAAAAAATTAATTAAGAAGTTATAGAAATTGTTGAAGAAACTCCTATACCTTAAGCATGGCTAATAAATTCTCTTGACCATAAAGTCTCTTCAAATTTTAAGATATGATCCATCAGGGCTTGACAGAGGGATCGAATCTTGGGAGTGTTTCTTGTGAGACCTAACAAAAAAATTAGATACAACACTAGTTATCATTAATTTTCACGACTGGAGCCTTGCCTTGAATTTTATTTTCCACTTTCTTCATTGATGCCATGAAACATGTGAAAAGCATCAGGATATGTGGCCCTAGCTGCAATCTATTTAACTATGGTTGCTTAGATGTCTATATATCTGATAATAAATTCATTGTGCTTCTTGTGTGGTGATACTTTCTTCCATTTCCTTGTTTTGCAGATAATCAAAATGGAAGTGATAAGACTTCGTGTTCTTGTAGCATGGATTGCTCTGCTTCTGCAGTGAGAGTCAGAACCATACATGTTAGCTCACTACTACTGGCAGCAAAGAGTCCATTTTTTTATAAAGTAAGAAGAGCTTGTACATTCCTTTAATTTGAAAATTCTTTCTCCTATGTAGCCTTTTTGCTTAGACCTCTATTTATAAACTTTTTTTGCACAAATGAAGCTTTTCTCAAATGGTATGCGAGAATCAGAGCAAAGAGATGTCACTATTCATTTAAGTTGTACAGGTATGTTTTCTTGATTGGTGCTTTTTTTGGCATGCTATATTGTTATTGGCATATGTAAAGTTCCTCTGGTTAATTGGAGAAAAAGAGGCATTTTGGACATATGAAACTTCATTTGATGTTTTCTTCTGATTCTCAATTTTTAGCGTACTATTTTGATTTTGGTAATATATCAAGTTTCTTTTTGTGATTGCAGAAGAAGTGGCATTTATGGATTTATTGAACTTCATTTATTGTGAAACACTCAAAGCATGCACCAGAACTGCACTGTTGAAAGTCCTAATGGTTGCAGACAAGTTTGAGGTTGTATCTTGTATGCATTTTTGTGCCAATGCTTTGCACAACTTATCAACGCCAGAGTCTGCATTATCAGAAAATGCAAAGGAACTTCTTATAAAGCATCTTGCAAAGAATAAAAAGTAAGTTTTATTAAAAAATAAGGTTTCCAATATTCAGGGTTTCCTGTAGGCCTTCAAGATTTAGATACCACAACGAGATGTTCTGAATCAGATGCTCTAACTCTTCTTCTAATCTCTTTGGTGGTTCTTACTTCGGAATTAATTGATGATTTATGGTTTTTCAGGTTCGAAGAAGAGATTATGGATCTACCTTTAGCATCCATTGAAGATGCATTGTCAAAAGATGATTTGCAAGTTGGATCAGAAGATGTACTCTATGATATAGTTATAACCTGGGCTAGAAAACATTATCCCAATCATGAAGAGAGGAGAGATGTCTTGAGCAATAGGCTTAGCCACTTGATACGCTTTCCACACATGACAAATAGAAAGCTTAGGAAAATATTCTCCCATAGACACAATGATTTCTTAAGTTCATTAAATCTAGTCTCAGAGGCACTTCTGTTCAAAACAGGACCACCCCATAAAAGGAGGAATGATGCCCCAGAAGGAATTCTTCGTAAGAGGTTTTGTGAAAGGTCTTACACACACAAACCTATCAAAGTGGTGGAGTTTGATACACCCCACAGGGAATGTATGGTGTTTTGGGATATTAAGAGAGATGACTGTGTAACACTCTTTCCCAACAACTGGCTAACTTCTCAAGCTTTCTATTTAGGAGGTGAACCATTTCGCCTTACAGCTCATTGTGGCATGGACAATGACACACATTTTCCTTGTTTTGGGCTGTGGCTTATGATGGAAAATAAGGATGAGGTAATCCTAGCATTGGAATATGAATTTGCTGCTCGGTCAAAGCCATCAAGTAACTTTTCTGTCAAGCTAAGTGGCATGCATAGATTTGGTTCTAAGAAGATGGTTGGTTCTTCCAATCTATTTGGAATGCCTTGGAAAGTGTTTGTATCTAAGAGCAATCCTTATTTCATTAACAATGTCCTCCATATGCGTTCGGTGCTTACAATGAAGACATAGCAGATTATGTGTATCAGAATGATGAATGTTCTTAACTGTGGATGATGCAATCTTCCTAATTTCCTCCCCCCGGGTGAAATACTGTATTTGGATTGGGATCTGAGGTTCTGTTCCCCTATGTTTAATTTGTAAATATTTGGTGATCATAATCATTCACATACTTGCAATTTTGTCACTTGAAGGCCTTCAGATATGAGGCCTAATCATCCATTTTGTAATACATAAATATGCAATGATTATCATCATCTGCAGAATTGTAGTTTTCTCACGTGGAAGCTGTAAATTTATATTATAAATGACTATAAATCATTTATTACAAGCAAAAAGTGATGGCTATTCACAAAATGTAGCTTTTTTCTTGGTGCAGTTACTAGAATGTCGTTAATTTCATCTAAAACTTTGGTTATTTTCCCCCTTTCCATGAAGTGGTTGAACTACAAATAAACAAATGCATCAGTGCCAAATTAATAAGTTGCAATTTTTGTTTAAAATGGGAAGACATTTTTCCATACAAGCTAAGAAGTTTAGCATAAGGAAGATGATGTGATTGGAGGGGTTCTGATCATTGGCCAATTAAACTTTCAGTAACCCATTTTACAGCTCCCAAGAATCCTCCCTTTAAGTTTCAGCGTATGTTGGCTTCGGGAGTCTTCTTTGCATGATCTTATGGCCCAGTGGTGGCAGGATGGCAGCCTTGCTTATGGTACAGCTATGTACACCTTTGTGAAGAAACTTCAGTATGTTAAATTTCACTAAGATGGAATAGGATGAGCTTTGGCAATTTTAAGGTAATGAAGAGGAATGCCCAGGCGAGCTTGGATGTGATTACTTGCCAAATTCAGGATTTAGGTTTTTCAGATGCTTTGGGTCAAGCGGAATCCCAAGCTACGAGAGTAGTGGAGTGGGAGCCTCGAGAGGAGATTTTTTTGGAAGCAAAAGACTTAGATTGATTGGCTTCAGGAAGGGGATAGGAATACTGTTTTCTTCCATCATTCTGTGCAGGTTTGTTGCAATAGATGTATCTCCTCTTTGGTTAATATAGATGGGATCCGCATTTCTGCATTGCAAGTTTTATCTCCTAAGGCTAGATAGTTTTATTCAACTCTTTTTTTTTAGGATTCGCCCCCTGTTGAAGATGAGAATTTGATCCTTGCTTGCATTCCCTCCCTGATCTCCAAGGAGATGAATGATTTCCTCATCCGCCCAATTTCTTTGCCTGAATTGGAAGAGGTGGTTTTTGGGATGAATAAAGGTAAGGCCCCTAGTCTGGATGGTTTTCCTATGAACTTTTTTTAGGAATTTTGGGATATTATAAGCTTGGATTTGTTGGAGGTTGCTCGGGAATCTCTTCATAGTAAGCAAATGCTTCATTCCTTGAACTTTACTTTTCTGGTTCTCATTCCTAAAAAGCAAGGTGTGGATCAGCTCGAATTCTTTCGACCTATTGCTCTTTGTAATGTGGTGTACAAAATTATTACTAAATTGATTGCAAAAAAGCTCAAAGTTTGTTTTCCTCCTGTTATCTTTGAGGAGCAAGGAGGTTTTGTAACTGGTAGACAGATCCTGGGTGGGGTGGTGGTTGCCTCTGAAGTCATTCACTCTATGGAAACTTCTAAGGACAAATCTATGGTTATCAAGTTGGATATGGCCAAAGCTTATGATAAGGTTAAGTGGCATTTTTTGCAAAGAATTCTCTTAGGCTTTGGATTTAGTCTTAATTGGGTCAGTTGGACTATGAGTTGTGTTACCTCTTCCTTTTTTCTGTTCTTATGAATGGGAAATTTTTTGAGTTTTTTAAGGCTTTCAGGGGCCTTCATCAAGGAGATCCTCTCTCCCCTTACCTGTTTATTATTATGGTTGAGGGTCGGAGTGGATTTCTTAAGTCGTGGGTTTCCCAGGGCAGGATTCAAGGTTGGTGTTGGGGCAATGGGCTACCGCAGCTCTCATCTTCAGTTTGTGGACGACATGTCTCTTATGGGGAGGGCTCGCCTTCAGGTGGTTGTTTCTTTTAGGCGGGCTTCAAATATTTACCTTACTGCTTCGGGTCAAAAAGTCAACGAGCACAAGTCTTCTATCTTCTATTTTAATACTCCTCAAGCTATTCAACGGCAGATTGCTAATATTTTGAGGTTTCATATTGGGTCTCTTCCCTTTGTCTATCTGGGAATACCTCTTGTTGTTGGTAGGCAACCCAAGTCTTTTTGGAAAAATTTGTTTGATAAGTTGCGTAGTAAAGTCAATCATTGGACTCATCGTTGGCTTTCTATTGCTGCAAGAGTGACTCTTCTGGAGTATGTTATCTAGGCTCTCCCTATTTATAGGTGTTTTGTTTAGGCGGCTCATTTGTATTTCCTGAGGGAATTTGATGCTCTCTCACGACAATTTCTTTGGAGTGGTAACTTGCAGTTTGTTAAGTGGAGTCTTGTTAAGTGGGATACGATGTTCAGGCCACAGAAAGAGGGGGGCCTTGGATTGTGTTATGTTGTTTTGAATGGGAAAGCTCTTACTGCCAAGTTATATTGGCGTTGGTGTAATTGTCAACATCAGCTTTGGGCCTATATTCTTACCCACAAGTATCTTAAGGATGTTAACACTTTTGATGTTCCTCGTTTCCCTTTAGAAGGAAAGGGATCTATGATTTGGAATACCCTCAAATCGGGGGCTCAGTTGGTAAAGAAAGGGCTTTTTTAAATGTCATACAGGTTCTCATGCTCTTTTTTGGTGGGATTCTTGGGATGGTCATCCTCCTATTCTTTCTGCTTACCCTCACCTTCACTCTCTTTGTGATCATTTTACTGTTGCGGGTTGGAATACGGTTGAGCATTATAAGTCTATTCAGAATATTGGACTGGCTACTAGCCTCAGATGGAAGCACTCCTCGGATTGGCCTCGAGGAGGGTCAGAGGAGGATAGGCAAGAGTTGGCTCAAATTTTGGCATCACGTGAATGCAATTCCACGGTGGGGTAGGATGTCTTTGCTTGGAGTAACAGTGATTTATCTGATAAGTACTATGTTTTAGCAGGTATTTGGGGACATTGAAATTCCTTGGTGGAAGCAAGTGGAACAAATTTTATTGGCCCAAGTGCAATTTTTTTATGTGGTTGGTGGTCCAGAACCGGTGTCTTACTTGGGATAACTTGTGCAAGAGGGGGTTCCAGGGTCCCTCGATGTGTGTTTTGTGCTGTAAAAGTGAAGAGAGTGTCTCTCATCTCTTCTTCCAATGTTTCTTTTCTAGAAAGCTTTGGTACCTTTGGTGGGTTGTGTGGAACCAGGCTTGCTGACATGTCTCTTTTTTGGCGGAGTTCTTTGCCCAATGGGGGAATGCCCCTGTTAAGACCTCTTTTCTTCAAGTTACTTGGGCTCTTGGATCGACTTTTATTATTTGGCATATCTGGTTGGAGAGGAATCGCAAGATTTTTCAAGATGTGAAGCTGGTTGTCCAACATTTGTGGTGGAAGATTATGCATTCTTTGGGAGAAACTATTGCAACTAAGTGTGACTTGGCTGAGGGTGTGGATCCAAGAGAAGTTGCTTGTTGCACTTGTTTGAATCTTCTTCTGCAGAGGGGAGTTGCTCAGAGTGTTGGTCAAATCATGAGAAACAGATGTCGCCATACTCTTCAAAAGATAAATAGGGAGGGGCATTGGTGTCCTCATCCTCAAGGTGTGTTGAAAATCAACACATATGGTTCTTCTCATGGAAATCTGAGTCATGCTAGTATTGGAGGTGTTGGGCGGACTAGTTTTGGGACTATTGAGTTTATCTTTTTTGTTTATAAGGGTTGGTATACTAACAATGTGATGGAGGCCCTTGCCATTTTATGTACTATGGAGTGTGGTTGTGCTCTTCGTTAGAGACACATCATTTGTGAATTTAATTCTCAGGTGGTAGTGACTTTGTTGAAGAGGCAGCAGTTAGAGGATGTCAGTTGGCATTTGGTTGTTATTATAAAATAGATTCTTAATTTGTGTACTTCCTTGGATTTTGTTTCTTTATGTCATATTCCTCGAGAATGGAAAGGGGTTGCGGATTGTTTGGCTAAATGGGCTTCTGATCATTTGCAAGGGTGGAATATTGTGGAAATGGGTTAATTACCCCTGGATTTGTCCCAAAAATTGGACCAATTAGTGGAGATAGACAGGGATGTTTAATGCCCTTGCTTTGTATTGCTCTTTTTTTATTTGAATAAATTTTTACCCCTCTTTTAGTTTAGTTTAGAAAAATAATATATAGCATTTGCACAACTATGCTATGAACATAAAAATGATAAAATAAGAATATATAGGAAAGCTAAATATGTTAATATTGTGGACTTTGCCTCTATGTTTTCACTTTTATAACAAAGAATTTGATTCCTTTGGTCAAATTCAAATTCTAAACTAAGGCTTCTTTCAATTTATTACATATGGTGAAATTTAAGAGCTTATGCCACAGTCCATGAGAAGCTTGGTTTGTTTGCTTGAAATTGTTAGGGATTTGAGATGGAAATATGATCCGTAATTAGAGTTTACAAAATAACTTGTAAATTAAATCTAATTACAGTAATTTCCCGATCTAATACAAAATTGTGTGATTATGCCTTTTAACCATTGAAATTGAAAAATAAATAATTAGAAATTCAAATACTGAATTTAAACTAGAGAGAATTGAGACAGAAGTGAGAAGAATGAGACAAAGAAATAGAAAGATCACAACACGCAGATTGATAACAGAGTTCGTCCAATGTGGACTACGTCTTCGGGCCCGCTTCTCAATGCTGGGACCGCTTTATTGATATCACCAAGCAAAATTATACTTTCTTACAATACCCACACTCCAAGAACCTGCAATAATCTCTCCACAATCTCTCTCTTTTACAATTTTTGGTGTACAAAAGCACCTTGTAAATTCTCCTCCAAAGAATTATTTCTCCCAAATTCTCTCCAAGAAAACTCTCGTACAAAATTCTCCACTCAATAATTTTTCCATTGTCCCTTTACAAAAATCACCCCTTTATATACACATTTATTTGCTAATATGGCTTTAACCATATTATTTTGCAAATATTGCATATCTCCCGTATACAAGTAAACATTCTAACCATTTCCCCCTTTTACAATAAAAATCACTAATATCCCGTTAGTATAACAAATTAATATTCAAAAATAAATCCACCTTTGGCTTTTATAATTCCAAGCCATACAATTAAAAAACAAACCCCTTTAA
>VDFB02151517.1:0-20593 GCA_007258455.2 Sequoia sempervirens
GACTAGTTTCATCTTAGTCTCCCGCAATCTACACCGTTCAAGGTAAAAATGAGTTCCAAAACCTCAGCAAGGGAATGCCTTCGGCGTAAATATTCTATCAATGCTATACGAGCCCTTCACTTGCTCCCTCCTAGTCTTAATTTTTTATACAATTTTTTTCTTTTTGGCATAATTTTGGTGTACGATATCAAAATTTGATGAATAAGATATCACTAGAAATCTAGTTTTGAGCACTTTCTAGTGGTTTGTGGTTTTCTCATATTTTTCTATTAGTTCATTTTATCACTTATCAAGTTCGGATGTGTTTTTTTATTATTGAGCTCACAACTTTTAATCATTTCTTTTGTTTTTTTGTAATTCTTGCAGCATTGGAAAGGGCTTTCAAAGCTCTTCATAACTATCTATGCATTTTTTCCAATTTTTTTCTTAAAGTATATTTTATTCAACATTTTTGTTTCACATTGTGATGGATTACTTGGTTGTTTTGGCTCCTAGAAACTTTCTATTTGCATGGGATGACTTAACTTGGGCTATTTTAAATGTATTTTTAATATTTTTTTTATATTTGGACATTGTAAGCATCTTTTGAATGCATTTTTTCTTTTATATATGCATTGAGATAAAGTGCCACTCTGGTGTATACATTTTTGGGGATTTCACACATTGTTGTGTTTTTTTATACTCACACTGTGTTATAATGTGTCAAGGCGGGGGCGGCGGTGGTGGGGGGGTTGCGTAGTGCCTTAGTTTTTCCATCACACCTTTGTCAAGTGAGTGTCATTTCTACGAAACCAACAAATCCTAGTGATTCTTTCGTCATGTGTGTGCACCTTGGTTTGTACACCCTTTTTCAATTGTAGCTACTCTTTTATGCATATTTAGATTTTTTTTCTCCTTCATGCATTATCCAATGACACATTGTTTCAATGGACCTATAATGCTTCTCCCTTGTTAGCATTATAGGGAGGGTTTCTATTGTTGGTGCTAATGCTTCCTTGGTTTTTTATTGGAGTGAGCTATGTATCTAGTTTTTGTTCCTATCTACTAGAAGCATGCAATAATTGGTTACCCATGCATTTTGGTGAGATGAAGCACTTACTATATAGACACTCTTACATTTCTATTTTGTGGAGGCAACCTTCCATTTTCACTTGATCAATGTTCTTCAAATTATTAGTATACCTATATTTTAAACTTGCAGTTTACTCTTGCATGGTTGAGTATTGTTGTTGGGGCCACTCATGCAGATTCATGTGCCATTTATATCTTTTACTGCTAGATATTTTCCTTTGTTTTCTATTTGTTCTTTGTTTGAGTAGTGTCATTGGGAGAAATCATAGATTCTTGTCTTGTTGATCATGATCATCATGTATTATAGAGGAGGTTCTTCATTTTAGCACCATAGCAATCATCATTTGATAGTTGTGTACAACTTCTTTTTGTTTTAGTGATTTTCTTCATGTTCCTATATTCCTTTTGGGACATTTTTTGAAGGCTCCTTAGTCTATCATCTTGTATTTTTCTCTTTTGGAAAAGATTTTTCTCCCATTGGGTTTTTCTCTTTTTCATCATTTGTGAGAGATTGTTTATACATGGGCACCTCATTAGGCCTTAGTTGTTGGGACCCATCATTTTGCATTTCATGTATGTGAATTTAGAGGTTTTAACTACTCCCTAAGTTGCACTTAGGGGGGTGTTGGAGTAATTTAATACTCCAGTGCTTAAGCTTACTTAGTTCATATTCCTTTTGGTGTCTCAAGTCATATGATGAGGACACATGTCATGATCTTGTTTTATCCTCACTTAGGGTTGTTTTATTTATCTTTTAGGTTTCCTTTATAAGGATTCATTGTATCACTATTCATTAATTTAGGATGTTTGTGTAATCAATATGATTCATCTTCCTGGATCAATTTTCCTTTGGCCTTCATAGTCTTGTTATTTCTCTCATGCATGACATGTGTTTGATTGCATGTGATCTTCATGAGTTGTGTGGTTGAGAGGTCAACTCCAACATTGTCATTTGTCACATCTCAAGTTGGAGGCCACCATATTTCATATTTCAAGTTGGAGGCATGCCATCGTTCTCATCTCAAATTGAAGGTACAACATCTTTTCCATCTCAAGTTGAGGGTACATCATTTTCCCCATCTTAAGTTGAAGGTACACCATCTTTCTCATGTCAATTCAATATTGAAGAAATTATGTCTTCTATGGGGCCAAAAAGTGGCATGCCCACCTTTTGGTCCCCCATCTTTCTACACTCACCCTTATGAAGGATTTATAGTTAAGTATGTAATTGCATGTCATCTTTTATTTTACAAGTTAACTAGATGTTAGATATATTCATCATAATTTTGATTGTTTTTTTATGTTGATTATATTGAGCATATTGTGTGATGTACCTGTCAAACTAATATTTGAATAATTGGGTCTAATAATCACTTTTATGGTTTTGTAATTTCATTTTCAGTGTTGGATATATCCACATAGCACACATACAAATTTTATTTTGATATTTTTTTATTCTTTCCGATTATTTAGTAGAGATGGGTTAATAATGATGTCATAGATGATATCTCAAAAGTTAACTTTTGTAGAACATATATTTAATATATGATTCCATTTCATTATATATTTTTTTATAAGATCACATAACTACAAAGTTACACCATAGAGTTTTTTTTTTTATAGAAACTAAATATCAAACTTCTAGATTATAGTTTGTTTTATTTAGACATATTAATTAATTTTATCCACATGTCCAAAATACCAACACATATGTCTAGAGTTTATTGTATAAATTTCTCTTTTGACAAATAAAAAAAATCATTTTGTACAAATATGCCATTTTTTAAAGTATGTTACCAATAATGGTATTAGAGCAATGCATTTTAAGATGCAAATATTACTTTATTTGAGAGCATTGTTTAATTATACCAGCCTAATTTTATAATTTTTTTGGGCTCGTAGCTAAATTGATATTGATTGTTGATACTTCTAAAAAGTAATTTCTTGATAGCCCCTCCACAATTACATAATGTATAAAATTTGACAACTTGCTAGCACCAAGTAGGAAAATATGTTAACTTCTTAGGGCTTGGGGTCAAAAGATAATGAATTTTTATTTCATGTGGTTGAAAATAAGGGTTTAAAATAACAAATCCTCTTTATCTTGAAGAAAAATGATTAACTACTAAGTGCTCAATTTGAGTCTCATAATTTTAAATATTAATCATACATGTTGTGTAGCACAAGCTTCTCACCTCATCTCATATTCTATATATGAATCATCATTATAATTATTTACTTGTAGATGAATGACTTCCTAGAATCTAGGTATTGGTTGGTATATTTCAAGCTTTGTTGCTCTTGATTTGAGTTAAATAATTGGTCATGTTATGTTGAAGGCTCTTATGTTTGTTTGTAGTTTTCTTTTATATAAGATTAATAATATAGGTGATAAATATGAAATTTAGAAATATAAAATTAATTAGTTTAGTTATCTAGTTAAATGTATTTGATTTGTCAAGGTATTTTAGGCTTTATGTTGTGTTTCAAGATTTAATTATTTATTTTTGATAAGTAATTATTTTACTATAGATCAAAGAATGTACTAATTATAGTACTCAAGATTCTTTCTAGTTGTGATAGAGATTTACCTATAAAAAAATAATTATGGAAAAATTAATGGTTGGGACTTTCACATCTAGAAAGTTAAGATATAAATTATCTTAATTGAAAATGATTAATGAAAATTATTAATGGGAGCACATTGATGCCACAGTCCATTGGCGAATCAACATAATGGTTTCTAAGAGATCATAATGCAATTACAATTACTAATTTGAGATTATCTAATACATAATTGTATCATATGTATCTCACCAAATTCTCTAAATAAATATGGGATTTTCTTAATCCCTTGTTTTGATCACAAGACATCATCATGGACATGACCCTAAAATAATGACTATTTGGTCTAAATATGGCAAGAGATGACAATGTGGTCAATACATAAGCAAGTTCTATTCTTTAAGGAAAAATAGTGGGAATCAATTTCAAAGTGGATGATGATGATGCCAAAGCTATTTTTCTAAATAATATGTTTGTTAGCTAATATTATATTGTATTCATGTCAAATGAAATTAATTTGAACCTAGAAAAGTTAATCTCTACATTGATTTATAAAGATAATTGATCCAAGAAAGGTGGTCCTACTAATATTTCATACTACTTGCAAAAAATAATCTATCAACAGATCTTTCAAAATAGTCAAAATTCTTAAAGTAAAGGAGCATAAAATAGTATTTATATACATTATTACTATGGACAAATGGGTCATGTGATAATGGATTGTATATAGAGAGAAAAGTGCCAAATAGATGAAAATATGACTAAATACAAAGTATTGAAAAAAGTAAAGGGATGGTGAAGAATGTTGTTACACTAAAGATCCTTCCCACAAGGAAGGTGATGATATTCCTTGTTGAAAAGGTTATTTGGTGAGGTCTAGTCCCACTTGAGGGGTAGTCAACATGTGGTCCAATCCCACTTGAAGAGTAGTTGAGGTGAGATCTAGTTTGTGCACTTGAGGATGAAAAACTAATGTTTAGTCCAACTACTATATTTTTTATTAGAATGAGTTTTTTGTTTTTTATAGATATGCCTATTTTATGAGGTCAATGGTAGATATTATCTCCATAGTAAAAAAATCATTCTCACTAGTGATTGTACATATATCAAATTGAGGGCATATCTCAATTCACATACAAGTTTTTTCCTCCTCTAAATATTATAATTTCATAATTGATAATATAGTTGAATGCATGTACCAATATTCACAGTTTCATATTTAAAAATGATGTTAGAATTTGAATATGAAACTTAAGTTATAGTTTATTTACATAATTAGGTTTGCTAATTGAAAACCAACATATATTGTTAGATTTTATTGTACAAATATCTAGATCATAATATATCTTGTGTGTGAAAATATTTCCATCATTCACATATATTTATTAATTTAAAAGTAGAAATGACTGGAAAGATATTTTAAAGTCATTATAAAGATGGGTTTCCTCTAAATAATTATTAACTGTCATGTTTTATTTTATATTCCACTTTTGAAATTATTCTAAATAAAGTTAACATCTAAGATATTCACATGTCATGAAAATTAAAAACTCTAGGGGAGAAGAGCCAGTAGCTACCACCCATTCAATAACCGCCACCTCCAGGTTCACTCCACCCCCCAAAAAAATTTTAACTCTGATCCACAAAAAAACTTTTTATTAACAAATAGAAAATTACAACAATACCAATAGAAAATTACAACAACACCAATAGCTGCTCATAACAGAATGAGTCACTCACCAATCAAAGTACACAACTAAACATGCCTTTGCAGTTATAAAAGAACTCCACTTGCACATAAAAAGGCCCATTTACAATTTCATTTAAATCATTTACTTTTTACAATTACCCCCACTTGCAAATGTTTGTCCCTCACTACATTTTATATTTACAAGTATACATGCACAGCTACTGGTGCTTTAGATGACATAATCACAATCTCCTTTGCACAGTCTTTCACACACTCCCTGTCAGCTATATGTATTTATTTCATTTCTTGTAGGTACCTGCACAATTAAATATAGGTGTAAGGCTCCCCAATTAAACATCAAATCCAAATGTAATGCACAATTCAGTCATATCATCTTTAAAAACCTACGTAACTTGCAGCTTCAAATTCAAATGCTCTACCAAATTCAAAATTCAAACACAACCACCAAATTGAATGCATATCATCTTTAAAAACCTACGTAACTTGCAGCTTCAAATTCAAATGCTCTAACAAATTCAAAATTCAAACACAACCACCAAATTGAATGCATTCAATTGTCAGATTCGAATTCCTAAATAAGAGGGGGAAAGTAGCCAGCAGCATTCACAATTGCATGTTACTCCCAGCAAAGTTGAAAGCAACGACAAATATTTTCTGCACATTCCTCTGCACATTCCTCTGATATCCAAAGTCTCAGGTATGTACTTATATTTATTTTCATTTATGCAGTGTCTTCTTACTTTATACATTCTACCATTTCTTATAAAAATTCTACTTTCCATTGCACATACAGTAGGCTAGCATACATATATTTGTCATTTTACATTACGTGTCTCTTGTTCATTCAACAAATCGATGTATATGTGTGTTTCCTTTGCCTATCCATTGAAAATGCAGAGTATGTACTTATAGTTATTTTCATTTATGCAGTGTCTTCTTACTTTTTACATTCTACCATTTGTAAAGAAATTTCTACTTTCCATTGCACATACAGTAGGCTAGCATACATATATTTGTCATTTTACATTACGTGTCTCTTGTTCATTCAGCAAATCGATGTATATCTGTGTTTCCTTTGCCTATCCATTGAAAATGTAGACTATGGTACCTATATTTATATTTGTCTGTTTTTCCTCATTTGTCATTTACTTCAGTGTTTATATTAGGGTTTATAGTTGTTATTTATTTTTTCTTATATGTCTTGTTTATTTTTGGTCATTTGTCAGGGGGGTCATTTATCAGGGTTTAATATGTATATGTGTGTGTATATATATAGACAAACACATATATACGTCTATTAGTCTGTTTAAATATGTTTCATTTCGCTGTCCAATACAATAGCGTAGCATTTGTTTATATTTTTCTACTTCCCATTGCACACACAGTAGGCTACCATACATATATTTGTCATTTTACATTATGTGTTTCTTGTTCATTCAGCAAATCGATGTATATGTCTATCCTTTTCCTATCCTTTTAAAATGCAAACAATGGTACTAGTTAATCATTTTCTTTTGCATCTTTCACGACCCATGAAGGATTTATTCGATGATTGAAAAATTATTACTGCTTGTTTATGAAATAAATCATTCCTCTTACACTCATTTTCCCACATTGCAGTTATGTATGTATGTATGTATGCAGCTTCATACATACACACACACACACACACACACATATATATGTATATGTATGTATGTATGTATGTATGTATGCATATACATACATACATTGCACATACAGCAGGCTACCATACATATATTTGTCATTTTACATTATGTGTCTCTTGTTCATTCAACAAATCAATGTATATGTCTATCCTTTGCCTATCCTTTTAAAATGCAAACAATGGTACTGGTTAATCATTTTCTTCTGCATCTTTCACGACCCATGAAGGATTTATTCAATGATTGAAAAATTATTACTGCTTGTTTATGAAATAAATCATTCCTCTTACACTCCTTTTCCCACATTGCATTTATGTATGTATGTATGTATGTATGCAGCTTCATACATACATATGTACATATGTATGTATGTATCTGCATACATACATACATACATACCCTAAAAAAAAGTGAATTTGGTTTTCTTTTGTGCTTAAATTATTAAATACGACCTGGTAAAGTCGATTGTCTCATGATTTTGTCTCCAGAAATGATCAGGAATTTCGTGGGTTTGAACACATGTCTATAAAAAACCCAGGTCACTTTGGGCATAAATCGACAAACCCATTAAAAATAAATATGTTTTTGTCAAAACCCTTGCATGGTTTTTTCCAAATTCGTGTGCTTAATGAATTAATCTCATGAAACCCTTGCCTGGAATATTCTGCATCTATCTCAAAACGCACTTCTGTATTCCTACCAGTGAGGGATTATTATTATGAAACCCTTGGTTAATTTCTTCTGCTCTTTTTTCAAAACCCAAGTCTATACAATGTGCTTTGAACATTGATATATATACATACATATATCTATGTATATATAGATATATATATGTATATGTACAGATATATGCATACATTTAACTAAAGAATGGGATACCCAACAAAAAAAACATTAGTCATATGCGTCAATCGGACCCCAAATAAAGATTATTTGGGGTGTAATGTGTTTGGTGTTTGGTGCTTTAGTAAGGAGATTAATATGTAGGAGTGATTTGTAATGGGTGCGAAATTGATTGTAGAAGGTGCTAACGTGAATTAGACCCATTCACTTTCGAGCGGATTTGAATGATAAAATAGATCTGTTTTACATTTTGCAAAGTTTATACCTGTGTTTTGTATTTATATCTGTGTTTTGCAATGTTTATACACTGTTTTTCTGACACTTGATCACTTACAATGTACAAGATCATTGACAATCATGGCACCAAGGCACAAGAGGAAAAGATCGGGTTTGAGGCGCTTTAATAGAGTACCTCGTGTAGTGACATTCAATGTTCCAGATGTTGACGAAGAGCCAGCAGTGAACATGGACGAGGAAGTTATTTCTGAAAATGCAGAACAGACCAATGAAAATGATGGTTTTCAACCTGCTGTTCATAATACTGACGTAGAAATGGAACCGCCATCTGCTGACCAAGTGACAACCCCAGATCATAGCATCAAAAGTTGGTCTATGGATGACATGGAAAAAGCCATTGCAGATGTTGAAGACCATCACATGACAATCAGAGGTTCAGCGATCAAATGGGGAATCTCGCCTAGCAGTTTGCGGTCATGGCTCAATGGTGTGACATCCACAAAAAAGAGGGGGCCACCAACAATCCTGACTGACGAAGAAGAAGCTGAAATTGTGCAATGGTGTAAAGATATGGCTAATATTGGCCATGGCCTTCAAGTGTCACAGCTTAAGTCAACGGTGGCCCACATGGTTGGAGTGAGGCCTAACCCATTCACAAATGGGATACCAGGGAGGTCATGGTGGGTTGGATTTCGTCAAAGGCATCCTGATCTGACAATTCGAACACCCGAAGGAGTGGACACAGATCGAGCTATAATGTTGCGGCCCGAAATAGTTTCTTCATTCTATGATAACTTGGAGGAGTTGTACAACAAACTTAATTATGGGCCCAACAACATATGGAACTGCGATGAAACAGGTGTGCAAGCTGGCAGAAATTGTGCAATGAGAGTTATTGCAAAAATAGGGACGAAATGTGTTCCACAATTAATTGCTAAAAGCAGAGAATGGATCACTGTTCTAGCTTGTGTTAGTGCAGCAGGTCAAGCTATACCTGGTTACTATTTGTTCAAGTCCAAAAGGAACATTAAAAACTATATTGTTAACTGTGAGCCAAGGGCATGCATGGCAATCCAAGAGCATGCTTGGATGACCAAAGAATTATTTGTGGCATGGTTAAAACACTTCACAAAAAATGTCCCAGGAGGTGTGTCACCAACCAACAGAAAGCTTCTAATCTTTGACGGTCATGGCAGCCATGTGGCATTCAAAATGATTGAAGTAGCAAAGGCTATGGGAATAGATTTGCTCACACTTCCAGCACATTGCAGTCACAAATTGCAGCCCCTTGATGTTAGTGTGTTCTCACCATTTAAGAACTACTTCAAACAGCAAAGGACTATATGGCTCTCTGCAAATCCTCAACTTGACATTGGAAGGGAAGAGTTGGCAACACTTGCCAGCAAAGCTTTTGCACAAGCTTTGACTCCTAATAACATTGCAAGTGGTTTTAGAAAAATAGGAATTTGGCCATTAGATCGACATGCACTTGACTTGGATATGGGGCCAAGCCAAGCTTTTGTGGTTGAAGAGGAAGGAACGACATTGGGAGCAGAAACTGAGGGTGATACAGCTGATGAAGAGGCACAGTTCATGGCAGCTGAGACTTGTTTGAGGATAGCAGGTTGGAATGAGGAACAGATTGGACAGTTTGTGGATACCTTTTCTGCAAACATTCCCCCAAATCCAGAAAACATTGAGGCAACAGAAATTCAACAAGAACCAGCAGTTCGATCATGTAATCAGGCAGCTGAAAATGAAGAGAGTCTGAATCTGCCATCTGAATTTCAAGATGCAGCTTTGAACCTAGGGGTGCATCTCAATTTCACTCAAGTGGATGAAGGGTTGTCCATGCCATCACCACCGAATGTTGATCCTGAAGATGTCATCCATTACTTCACAACTGGGAGAAATCTGAAAATGATGGGAGAAATTGGGAGGCTGAAAATGATGAAGAGGATGGAGTCGATGGTAATGACTCAAATGATGAAGAGGCTGACTATGTGCCATGCACACAAGTCAATGATCAGCAACCAGCAGGCAGCAGAAGCACTTTTTTGCAACTCCCAATGCAACGAGTGCGCCAATCATCTAACAGAGGTCGCAATGGGGTCCTACGCCTTAGTAGGCAGTCTCAAATTTTGACATCGGATGATTTCTTCAATTTGCTGAATGAACAAGAGGCACAGAAGCAAAGAAACCAAGAATTGCAGCAAAGGAAAAGGGAGCAAATGGCTGAAAGGAAGGCAGAAAGAGAAGCAATCCTCGCACAGAGGGAGGCAAATAGATTGGAGCGTGCTGCAAAAAAACAAAAAATTGCAGAGGAGAAACTGAGGCAGCGACATGAAAAGGAGCTTCAAAGGGAGCAAGCAAAGATTGCTAGACAGTTGAAGGAAAACCAAAAGCAGGCGGAAAGAGCAGAAAGAAACAGAAGTAAGAGTACTCCTACAACTCCTCTTCCAAGTCAACATCCAATTTTAAGGGACATGATTAACATTTTGTCTCCAGCCTTTGCAGCTCTTAGCAGCCTACAAAATGGGTCTTCTGAAGGCTGCTCTCCACAGTTACAGCTAACTCCAGAGGCAAATCATGCATTGCTTGCTTGTATAGCAAGTGCCATACAGAACAATCCGCAGTCCTCAACATCTTCTCCAGTTGACGCAGAGTCAGTTGACCCCCAAGGACACACCACTTCATAATCAGATCTGTGGATGTCTGATTACGATTTTTTGTTGTCAATTTTTTGACCTCGAAGTGTGCTAGAGTGTTTTTTGTAAAACTGAATGCTAGTCTATTGTATTGGACAGTCAAAGGATACTAGTTTGTTGTACTGGATAGAATTTCGATACTAGTGTCTAATTTTGTAGAACTAAATGGTAGTGTGTTCTCAACTTATCTAATTCGATGTGTTCCAATGTGTTTTTTGTATATATGAAGACTCCTTGTCTTCTTTCCAAGTTAATGATCTATGCTTTTGTGATTCAAAATCAGTTTTGTGTTTGTTGTATTCATCTATCATTGATGTGATTTAAAAATATGACTCACTAGTCTATTCAAGATCTATGTTTTGTAAATAATGCATTTGGTAAAGGTTGAAAACATTATAATTCAAACTTTGTATTTTTCCTGACATCAGACTTTTTGAAAATTCAAACTTAATAATTCAATAAGTTTCTATGTATTTTCTCACATCTATTTATTTTGAAAATTCTAACTTCACATATGTGTTTGTTTGTTGCATAGATATATATATAATATAACTATACATCTATATGTAAGTTTACAATGAATAAGTAAATCCCACCATAAATCAAATCCCATTGTTCAGGTTCATGAATGAACATCATCAGAAAAAAGAACATCATAAATGAACACAATGTCTAGCAGGTCACAGCCAAGGTAAGCTCTTGAAAGACTTGACTTGAAATGTCATCATGCAAATTGACTTGCTCTTTACAACCTCCCTAGTTGTGTATACATGCATACATATATATATATATATGTATGTGTGTATATACATACATACATACATACATACATACATACATACATATATATGTATACACAACTAAGTATATGCATACATATAACTATACATCTATATGCAACATATCCATAAATTAATCTATTTGAAATTATAAATTTTTGAACACATACACTTGGAAATTAATTTAATTGTAAATTGTAAATGTAAGTTTACAATGAATAATAAAAATGAACATTATAAATGAACACAATGTCTATCGGGTCACAGCCAAAGTAAAGTCTTGAAAGACTTTACCTGATATGTAATCTTACAAATTGACATGGTCTTCACAACCTCCTAGCCATTTGACATGCCTGCCACAACAAACAAATATAATACAACAAACAAACATGGACAATAGTTATTGAAATAAATAAAAAGATATACTAGTTAGTAAAAAAGATAGAACAATAATTGAAACTTAGAACAATTTGAACAAAAAATCCTTAATTATTTGGTGTGTTGATAAACACAATTACCAAACTGCCCACCATGAACATCGTTACACCACCTCTCCTTGTTCTCCCATGCCTGCAAGAAAAGATTTACAACCACGGGTAGTCACAACCGAGGCTAGTAACATACAAACATCATATGACCTTTGAAATAATGCATGTACAACAACACATAATTAATCAAGTTCAATTGTGAATATAGTAGTAGAGGAGAAAAATTGTGAATGCCACTGGCTGCTATCCCTCTTATTTAGAAATTTGAATCTGACAATTGAATGCATTCAATTTGATTGTTGTGTTTCAAATATGAATTTGTTATAGCATTTGAATTTGTAGCTGCCAGTTACGTAGGTTTTTAGAGATGATATGACTGAATTCTGCACTATATTTGGATTGGATGTTCATTTGGGAAGCCTTATATATCTGTGATTTTTTGCAGCTTTGCATGCATGCATAGAGTCATACAATCATATATCAGTAATATACATTGCAAAGCAGAAAAAACACCTAAATGTCTCACTTTTAACATCTAATTAAAACTCTTTTATCATTCAAATCCGCTCAAAAGTGAATGGGTCTAATTCATGTTAGCACCTTCTACAATCAATTTCGCACCCATTACAAATCACTCCTACATATTAATCTCCTTACTAAAGCACCGGACACCAAACACATTACACCCCAATTAATCTTCATTTGGGGTCTGATTGATGCATATGACTAATGTTTTTTTGTGGGTATCCCATCCTATTCATTCGATTTACCGCGCGCTGTCTTTGTAGCTGCACATACACACACACACACACACACACACACACACACATATATATATATATGTATGTATGTATCTATATATGTATGTATGTGCATACATACATACATACATACATATATGGACATACATACATGTATATATGCACATACATACACACACACATACATATATGTATGTATGTATGTATGTATGTGCATACATACATGCATACATACATGCATATATATGTATATATGTACATACATACATACACACATACATATATGTATATATGTATGTATGTACATGCATACATACATACATACATACATGTAAGTGTGTATGTATGTATGCACATACATACACACATACATGTATGCATGTACATACATACATACATGTATGTCTGCATGTATGTATGCACATACATACACACATACATGTATGTATGTATGTATGCATATACATACATATATACATATATGTATAAATGTATGTATGTATGTATGTGCATACACACATAGATACATGCATACATATATACAACACATGGCAAATGATTTATTTCAAACATCAACTTACATGGCAAAAAGGAGTGTAAGAGGAATGATTTATTTCATAAACAAGCAGTAATAATTTTGACATCATTGAATAAACCCTTAATGGGTCGTGAAAATGCAGAAGAAAATGAATAACCAGTACCATTGTTTGCATTTTGAAAGGATAGGCAAAGGATACACACATATACATCGATTTGTTGAATGAACAAGAGACATAGAATGTAAAATGGCAAATATATGTATGCTAGCCTACTGTATGTGCAATGGAAAGTAGAAATTTCTTTACAAATGGTAGAATGTATAAAGTAAGAAGACACTGCATAAATGAAAATAACTATAAGTACCTACCTAATACTTGGGATATTAGAGGAATGTGCAGAGGATGCTTGTCGTTGCTTTCGATACATACATACATACATTTTTGTAATATGAAAGATGCAGAAGAAAATGATTAACCAGTACCATTGTTTGCATATTCAAAGGAGAAAGATGTTAGATGTTACCTGAGGCCTGGTGTATGTGCAATGGAAAGTATGGTATGTATGTATGTATGTCTGTATATGTATGTCTGTATACATGTATGTACATATGTATGTCTGTAAGTGTATATATGTATGTCTGTATGTGTATATACAGGTATGTATGTATATATGTATGTGTGTATGTGTACATACATACATGTATGTAAATATGTATGTCTGTATGTGTACATACATACATACATACATGCATACATGTATGTATATATGTATGTACACATACAGACACATACATGTATGTAAATATGTATGTTTGTATGTGTACATACATACATACATGCATGCATACATGTATGTATATACATGTATGTAAATATGTATGTATGTATGTGTACATACAGACATACATACATGCATACATGTATGTATGTACACATACACACATACATATGCTCTATACAATAATAATAATATATATGTATCAATGTGTGTGTACATACATACAATAATAATATTACATATGTCTTGTCACCTTATGTAAATGTGTGTACATACATACATGTATGTACAAATGTGTAATACGTATGTGTATATACATATATGTATGCAGCCATGTGTACATACATACATACATACATGTATGTATGTATATACATGTATGCGTATATATGTATGGTCTGTATGTATACATACATACAGACCATACATATATGTATGGTATGTATGTGTATATGTATGTCTGTATGTGTACATATATATAGACCATACATATATACATGGTATGTATGTACACATACATACATGCATATATGTATGTATGTATGTGCACATACATACCATACATATATGTATGTATGTATGTATTGGGTTTTTCAAAAAGGTGCAAAAGAAATTAACCAAGGGTTTCATAGTAATAATTTGTCACTCGCAGGAATACAGAAGTGTGTTTTCAGATAGATGCAGAATATTCCAGGCAAGGGTTTCATGAGATCAATTCCTTAAACAAACGAATTTGTAAAAAGCCAAGCAAGGGTTTTCACGAATTCATTTTTGAGATAGATGCAGAATATTCCAAACAAGGGTTTCATGAGATTAATTCATTAAGCACACGAATTTGGAAAAAACCATGCAAGGGATTTGACAAAAACATATTTATTTTTAATGGGTTTGTCGATTTATGCCCAAAGTGACATGGGTTTTTATAGACATGTGTTCAAACCCACGAAATTCCTGATCATTTCTGGAGACAAAATCATGAGACAATCGACTTTACCAGGTCGTATTTAATAATTTAAGCACAATAAAACCCGCATTTGGAAAAACAAAGCAAGGGTTTTCACAAACCCACGAAATTCGTTATCATTTCTGCAGACAAAATCATGATACAGTCGAATTTACCATGTTGTGAGCGCACGGTAACACGAGGACAGGAAATCATTTTACCCCAAAAAAAACCCGTGTGTATAACGCCAGTACCATGACATTAGCAGAATAAAACAGCACATGGCGAGATGCATGTAAGATGCATGATTTACTTCATAGACAAGTAGTAATAATTTATCAAATGTCGAACAAACCCTTCACGGGTCATGAAAGATGCAGAAGAAAATGATTAACCAGTACCATTGTTTGCATATTCTAAAGGTAGACGATGTTAGATGTTACCTGGAGCCGTGCACACGTGGAGGAGCTGTGGGGAGCTGTCGCCATCCGCAGCCTTCTCCATCGCCGGGAACCTTCCAGACAGCGCGCGGCAAAGCGAATGGTTATGATGGGATACCCACAAAAAAACATTAGTCATATGCATCAATCGGACCCCAAATAAAGATTAATTGGGGTGTAATGTGTTTGGTGTCCGGTGCTTTAGTAAGGAGATTAATATGTAGGAGTGATTTGTAATGGGTGCGAAATTGATTGTAGAAGGTGCTAACGTGAATTAGACCCATTCACTTTTGAGCGGATTTGAATGATAAAAGAGTTTTAATTAGATATTAAAAGTGACATATTTAGGTGTTTTTTTAATTTTTATTGGTGGTTATATGTAGGGGGTATTGGGATGTTAGGTGATGATAACTGGGCGGCACCTCTAAAAGGGGTCTTTTTGACATACACGCGCATATCGGATGCTACCGCACTCTACCGAATTGCCCAAAAGCCAAAACCTTAGTTATAAGATCTTAACTCATGTGCGAAAAAAACCCATAAATTTTTTTTCCGATTCGACATACGGTTTGTATTCTACGGTTGCGCGAAGTTAGCCCTAGCGGCTACTGGCTCTTCTCCCCTAGTTTCGAGTCAAACTCATTGACTCATGTTTCATGAGTAGTGGTTCAACAAGAACCCTTCTCTCATGATATCGAATGGTCCACTTAGCACTCATTGCATCTAGGTGATGCTCACAGAGGTGAAGCACTGGTCCGTCCCGGGAGGTCACCCATCCCAGTACTGCTCCAGCTCAAGAGCGCTTAACCAGGGAGTTTTCTCCAAGGTTAAGCCCGCTTGAGTTGTTACCCCATTTGCAAAACCTTTAGCAAGTGTTGTGCCTTATGACACAAATTGTTTCAAAATTAATGCACAATTCATGATTAAAATAAGTTGTTTATATTCTAAAGAATTAGCACATGTACTAAAGGTGTAATGATAATGTAATAATTTATATAAGATAATATTTAGAAATATAAATTTATTTTAAAATATAGATATAATTGTAATTTTAAATAAAATATTAAATCATTCTTTTATATCTATAATTTTATATGAAGTAATATAGAGAATTTTTTTAATTTTTTAATTGTCTTTATTAGCAATCATATCTTTGTATATAATGTATATGATGAAGAAGTCTTATAAGTTAATTATCTAATTTTTGAACAAATGATCTATCTTGAGCATAGATCCTCATGGACACATGTCATCTTTGGATTGTTGGTACTAAACAATTGGTCAACTCTCTCTCTCTCTCTCTCTGTATTCCTCCCTCCATCTTTATTTATCTCCTTACTTTTCTCTATATATCTTTTCTTTCTCATTTGTCTCTTTGTACTCTTACTCCTCCCCCCCCTCTCTCTCTCTCTCTCGCTTTTATCTATATATCTTAATCTACATATCTCTCATGCTCTCTTTCTCTTTCTATAATCCCCTCTCTTTTTCTCTTTCTATCTCTCTCTATCAATCTACCTTTTTATTCTTCTCTCCATATACTTATGCATATATCTTTCTTTCTTTATGTATTTTTCCTATCTCTTTCTCACCTCTCTCTTCACTTTTTTTTTAATTTTTCCACTTCTCTCTATCTCT
Source organism: Sequoia sempervirens (assembly GCA_007258455.2). Classification (NCBI taxonomy): domain Eukaryota; kingdom Viridiplantae; phylum Streptophyta; class Pinopsida; order Cupressales; family Cupressaceae; genus Sequoia; species Sequoia sempervirens. Next base: position 17,166 of record VDFB02151517.1, read on the forward strand.
TTCTTGCTACCTCTCTTTTTCTCCCTCTCTATCACTCTCTATCTCTCTATCCATCTCTATGTTTCTCTCTTTATCTCTCTATATTGTTTCTCCCTATAGATATCTATCCCTCTTTATTTCTCTTTCTCTATCTTTCTCCTATGGAGATTCAAAACATAAACCCCATAGGGATACATAATAAATAAAAAAGTTGTATACAAATGAACTATCCACTAAATTGTGACTATATTTATACGACATATTAACCTCACAAGGCTACATGAAATACCATACTATTTAAAATTAAACCTATGTCACTACTTCTATATCCCCATCTTCACTCAACTATGAGCTCTTAACACCTACAACAAATGACCAATCCACCTCCATCATTGTTGAAGCTCCAATTGTAGCCTTTAAAATTTTGACACCCCACTTAACCTAGCACTTTCATGTGGTTTCATTTTTCCCCATCACCATGATCATGAATGATATCCAAGGACCAATATATGGAGGATTGATAGTGTAATCAAAGGAAAATCAGATTGTTAAATGATTAGATCAAACAACATTAAAATCCAATGATATAACGAAGCACAATGGAAATCAAATGAAAACGAAAGGGAAATATATCACCAAGAGTCTCCATCTTCCATGCTTCACCTTCGTTACACCTTCTTGCTTGCTGGAAATGTGTTGCCCTCAGATTCATCTTCTTGAGCAATCTAAAATGCCTAAGCCCTACAACAAGATTCGAAGGATTTGATATGCCTATGACTATTGCCAATGCCTATGTCTATTTCTTAAAACAAATGCCAATATTAATCAAATGCCTATGACAAAATATGTGAAACTAAGTAAACGAATGTCTATAGTAATTACATAAAATGTCAACCTCTCCCAAAAATGAGAAGGAAATGGCATTTTATAGAAAAGGCCATTTCGAACGGACGGACGAGATAAATCAATGAAATGAACGATCCAGATTACACTTGAGAATCCCTAATTAGGGTTAGGGCAAAATCTTTAATCGAACAGTCAAAATAAAATCGGATCGACGGTGGAGAATAAATGAGACAAATTAATTAGAAAATAAAGATTTTCGAAAAATCAAGAAGGTAAGATTGCTTGATTTGCAAAATTCGAAAAATCAAAGAGATAAGATTCAGACTGAAAATAAGATTTGAAAAATCAAGAATCTGCCCGATTGCTTGATTTGCAAGATTCGAAAAATCAAAGAGATAAGATGTGGACTGAAGATAAGATTTGGAAAATCAAGAATCTGCCCGATTGCTTGATTTTGGAAAGATGATACTAATTTGAATTAAAATAATTCAAATTATGGATTTCGAGAGATAATAAATAATCTTTTTCAAATTATTTATCAAAAAGGACTGACAGTTAGGATTGACATGATATTTTAAATAATTTAATTTATTTAAAATGAGAAGAATATGAAATTAGCAATTAAATAATTAAATTAAATTATTTAATTCAGCAGATAAGATTAATTAATTAGATAAATTAATCAATTTATTTAATTGGACAGTTAGTGATGTATTAAATAAATAAATAAAATTTATTTATTTAATAGTCAGAATAGTCTTGAAAGGAAATTAAATAAGAATTAAGAAATTTATTTAATTAAAGAAAGGCTGAGACAATTAGTGGCCGTATTTAATAAATAAATTAAAATTTATTTATTTAATAATCATGAAGAATCAAAGGACATGAATTAATTAAATAATTATGAGATTATTTAATCAATAGTTGAATGTGGACCAAGGACATAATTAAATGTCATAATTATGCTAGGACAAAATTAATTGCAAAATGAAGCTTGGGGCCTAGGTCATTTTTAAGTGTCTACATTTTGCCTCTTTATCATAATGTAAGCAGCCATTGTGACAAAGAAAATAGAATCAAAATGCCCAGTGCAAAATAAGAGAGGAAAGAATAGCCGAGGAGATTCACGGTATGCCCCCTCGAGGAGGACAACGGGTTCCAAGAACATGGGTGTGCTCTCGAAATTAATAAGAAGACTAGAATATGAAGAGACAAAGAAATGTTAGTGCAAAAGATATGGATGATGATATGGATGCAATGCCTATATGAGATGGGTGAGAGAAGATGATAAGACTAAAGAAGATGCATGTTAATTCCTAGACCAAATCCTTCAAAACATTGCCATAGGACCTTAATATTTATTGCTCTTAATCATCATTGGGTGGACTATTGTAATGGCCAAGAAACACCATGATATGACATAGATCAGGGTGTGCAAGGTCGTACCATCATGTAAGACAAATAGTCACAGACAAGGATGATCATGACTCATACTAGGAGCGAGCTTGCCCCAGTCTTTTTGCCATAATCAACCACATGCAAAAAAAAGACAAGGACAAATCATGGAACGTCGCTGCTTCTCTAAATCCTGTTTCCAGGACATCCTTGAGAAACTAGTAGCATGATTGTCAAAATACAAAAAGAAAGAGTCCTTACCATGATATGTCGTTGTTTTTCTAAATCCCAAAATCAGGACCTCGCTGAGAAACTAGTAGTCATGCACGTCAATTGTCATGCTACGTCGCTGCTTCTCTAAATCCTGCTTATTGGGATCTCACTGAAAAACTAATAACATGATAAAAGATCAAAAAGACAATTTGTCAAGTGTTTGCCAAGTGCGTCTGGATGCCAAGTGCATTGATGTGTCAATGTAAATTTAAATGATGCCAAGATGACAAATGCCGAAGGTTGCCATATTCAGGAAGGACACATCCTGAATAATGTCGATGTCTAGGAAGGACACATCCTAAAACACCAATGTCAAAGTTTTGTTCTTCAAAAGGACACATCTGAAAGAACGTTGTTGTCGAGAGGAATGATCCTTAAGTGTCAGAAAGGATCCCTCGAAAATGTCAAATGATAGGGACGATGCCTAGGAAGGACACATCCTAAGACACCAATGTCAGAGTTTTTTTCTTCAGAAGGACACATCTGAAAGAATGTTGTTGTCGAGAGGAATGATCCTTAAGTGTCAGAAAGGATTCCTCGAAAATGTCAAATGATAGGGACAATGCCTAGGAAGGACACATCCTAAGGCACCAATGACAAAGGTTATTCTTCAGAAGGACCCATCTGAAAGGTAACCAAGAGTTGATAGTTTGACTGGTGGCGATAATTTGACTTGTTTTGACTAAGTTTGACTTGTTTTGACTGAGTTTGACTTGTGTTGGCCATATGTCGATATTGTCATGATGATATGTGCCGATGAGATTGTCTTGCTGTGATAATGATTGTCATGATGAGTTTTGTTCGTTTGGGAAAGATTCATGTTGTCTTGAAGACTTTTTGACATGTGTGCCAGTGTGATGCCATGAACCCTAATAGACTGACCTAGTGCGGTCTCGGGGGCTCATCGACAGATGGCCTTGCCTATGTCATGCACT
>VDFB02151518.1:0-22838 GCA_007258455.2 Sequoia sempervirens
CTCTGCACAGTCTTGGGTTTGACTTCAAGGTTTGGGTTTAATCGATATATGTGGTTTATGGGCTATTGCATACATCTTCAAGGGACTACTCTTGCCCCAGCGTGACACCCTTTTTCCTTACTCGAACTTGGTAAAATGTAAGACCAAGGTAAGGCGGGTTGGGCATTGGGCTAGGTCGTAGGGATACCCTTGAGTCAACAAAAGCAGAAGTCATGGGTATGCTTCCTATGGTCTTGGGTTTGACTTCAAGGTTTTGGTTTACTCAATGCACATGGCTTATGGGTTGTTACATACATCCTCAAGGGACTACTCTTGCCACAACGTGACACCATTTCTCGACCCCAACTTGGTAGAATGTAAGACCAAGATAAGGTGGGTTGGGTGTTGGGCTGGGTCATAGGGATACCCTTGAGTCTATAAAAATATAGGTCATGGGTATGCTCCCCATGGTCTTGGGTTTGACTTTGAGGCCTGGGTTACTCGATGCACGTGGCTTATGGATTGTTGCATACATCCTCAAGAGTCTACTCTTTCCCCAACGTAACACCTTTTCCCGACCCCAACATGGCAGAATGTAAGACCAAATTAAGGTGGGTTGGATGTTGGGTTGGGTCATAGGGATACCTTTGAGTCAATAAAAAGAGAAGTCATGGGTATGCTCCCCATGGTCTTAGGTTTGACTTCGAGGTTTGGGTTTATTCGATGTATGTGGCTTAAGGGATGTTGCATACATCCTCAAGGGACTACTCTTGCCCTAGCGTGACATCTTTTTCTGACCCCAACTTGGAAAAATGTAAGACCAAGGTAAGGTGGTTAGGGTGTTGTGATGGGTCATAGGGATACCTTTGAGTCAATTAAAAGAGAAGTCATGGGTATGCTCCCCATGGTCTTGAGTTTTATTTGGAGGTCTAGGTTTTACTCGATGCACGTGGCTTACAGGCTGTTGTATACATCCTCAAGGGACTACTCTTGCCCCTACGTGACACCTTTTCTCGACCCCAACATGGTAGAATGTAAGACCAAGGTAAGGTGGGTTGGGTGTTGTGCTGGGTTATACAGATACCATTAAGTCAATAAAAAGGGAAGTCATGGGTATGCTCCCCATGGTACTTCATTTGACTTCTCGGTCTAGGTTTACTCGATGCATGTGGCTTATGGGTTGTTGCATACATCCTCAAGGACTATTCTTTCCCAAGCGTGACACCTTTTCCCGACCCAAACTTGGTAGAATGTAAGACCAAGATTTGGGCACTGGGTTGGGTTGTAGGGATACCCTTGAGTCAATAAAAAGAGAAGTCATGGGTATGATCCCTATGGTCTTGGGTTTGACTTCGAGGTCTGGGTTTTACTCGATGCATGTGGCTTGTGGGTTGTTCCATACATCTTCAAGGGACTACTCTTGCCCTAGCGTGATACATTTTTCTGACCCAAACTTGACAAAATGTAAGACCAAGGTAAGGTGGGATAGGTGTTGGGTTGGGTCATAGGGATATCCTTGAGTCAATAGAAAGAGAAGTCATGGGTATGTTCCCCATGGTCTTTGGTTTGACTTTCAAGTCTCAGTTTACTCGATGCACATGGCTTATGCGATATTGCATACATCCTCAAAGGACTACTTTTGCCCCAGCATGACACCTTTCTGACCCCAAATTGGTAGAATGTAAGACCAAGGTAAGGTGGGTTGGGTGTTGGGCTGGGTCATAGAGATATCCTTGAGTCAATATAAAGAGAAATCATGGGTATGCTCCCCATGGTCTTGGGTTTGACTTCAAGGTTTGGGTTTACTCGATGCACGTGGCTTACAGGCTATTGCATACATCCTCAAGGGACTAATTTTGTCCCAACGTGACACATTTTCCCAACCCCAACTTGGCATAATATAAGACGAAGGTAAGGTGGGTTAGGTGTTGGGTTGGGTCATAGAGATACCCTTGAGTTAATAAAAAGAGAAGTCATGGGTATGCTCCACATGGTCTTGGGTTTGACTTCGAGGTCTAGGTTTACTCGATGCACGTGGCTTACGAGTTGTTGCATACATCCTCAAAGGACTACTCTTGTCCTAGCATGACATCTTTTCCCTACCTGAACTTGGCATAATGTAAGACCAAGGTAATGTGAGTTGGGTGTTGGGCTAAGTCATAGGGATACCCTTGAGTCAATAAAAAGAGGTCATGGATATGCTCCCCATGGTTTTGGGTTTGACTTTGAGGGTTGGGTTTACTCAATGCACATGGCTTATGGGCTGTTGCACACATCCTCAAGGGACTACTCTTTCCCCAGCGTGACACATTTTCCCGACCCCAACTTGGTAGAATGTAAGACCAATGTAAGGTGGGTTGGTGTTGGGTTAGGTCATAGGGATACCCTTAAGTCAATAAAAAGAGAATTCATGGGTATGCTCCCCATGGTCTTGGGTTTTGTTGATGGGTGTTTTTGCATACTTTTTCAACACAGGCAGTGTGTATGTGCACTACCTCTCTTGAAAGGAAATCTCCAATAGCAAGTTGCTGAAAATCTCTCCAAGGTCTCTCGGGTGTCAGGTCATGACTTGCATGGAACTCCTCATTGATGTTTGATGTGATTTTTCTGGTAATCACAGGGCATACTTACATAGCTGGATGCGAGGTAGATCTTAAAATCTAAAGTTTCTGAGATGGGAGTTAAGGTGCATTTCGTTGTAGGTTCAGACACCAATGTAAAACTTCAATGTTTTCCTTAGGTTTTGGCTTTACAATGTGCAATGAACCTTAGCATAGGTTGTTTCTAAAAAAGGGAAAAAAGAGCATGGAAGAGGGAAGGTTCCTAGATCTACAACTAGTTGTGAACAGTGATCATGGAGGTTCTGCTATGGACAACGCCTTTCAAACAGGATTCCATTTAACCAAGGTACCTACAGTATCATGAAATCTGTGCTATCTTCAAAGGTCTGCAAATATTTTATCACTCATCCACCACATACATGCATGAATAAAGATAAAAGTTTGAAAGTAGCTTCAAGTTTCAGCCCAGACTAACTTTACAAGACCATTTACCAGCAACAAACGGAAAAAAATATGGACTGGAAGGCATCAACACAACATAAATTTCTACAATCACAGAACAACATCTAACAAAATCTATCTAAGCAATTTAAGGCTAACAGAAAAAAATGTGAATCTAAATAAGCATCTAACAATTGAGATTGAATCATGAAACATGTGAAGAACTCATAAAATGTTCCAAGTCAATGTATTTTCATTATAAATTTCTACAACATGTCTTTACAACAACTCAACTCCCTTTGAAAATGAGAGGAGACCCCCCATTTATAGTGCCCAAAAAGTAGAATGAATGGCCAAGATTTAACCTCATTATGTGGCCAAGATTCACTACAAACTAGGGTTCTACCTACCCCCCCAATATATTACAATTTAAAATACAATTTTGTCTTCATCCCTTTCGTCTTCTAGTGACAGCACTGTAGCATTTTGTCTTTTGCTGATTGCTCTTTTTGCTATAGTTATTCCTTTAGAAGTTCTTCACTGACAATAGGGTTACCGTCTTTCCTCTTCAAAGCTGCATACTCCATGAATTTCAAGATTACCGGTTGGAGTTTCTCGACCTCTATGATCTCGGAATGCAACACTTGATAGCTCCATTCCTTGGAGTTGTCCTCAAGCCTTTTCCAGTCTTCATCATACTTGGCGGCATGGTCTCTGAATAGTTCTGACTAGGCGAAGGTGCAGGCAGAAAAAATTATGAAATTTGTGGTTACCTCTGTTGCCATCCCGTCCTCCATCTTTTTCTGGAAATGGGGTTTTATTCTCTCTAGATCAATTTGCACCGTGGGTATGTCATATCCCGTCATCAGCCTCAAATATCAGGCACAATAGTTCTAATTTCTTTGACCCGTTCAATATTTGGATCCACTTTATCAATTACCTGCTCCAATCTTTCTTTTATGTTATCAAAGTCATGTTTCCATACATCCATCAGCTAGTGATCGTCCCTTTCGAATGCAAGCTCGTTTTCCCATGCGGTGCTTGGTAGCCAGAGGATAGCCTCGATCTTTGGATAGGTGGACCTGTACGTTGCAGGGAAGTCGGTGCAAAGTTTCTTCATATTTTCTAGAGATTGTTGCAAGTCCAGGAACTTGTTGGTTGTTCGAACAACCCGGCTAATACCCATATTTTTGACATATAGGACCTGTCAGAACTAGCCTTTTGTAGTTTTGTCCAGGTTCTTTCTTTTTTCCAGCTTGTCAATTTGTTCCTTGGACAACAGTTGGGGTAGAGTTGCAGATGTGGTAGGCATTTATTCTATTAAGGAACATTGTTGAATGTAAGCTGTCAGATTAGCTACCTGTGCCTTAAGCTCGTCCTTTGAAATTTTATCCTACTAAATTAAATGCACCACCATGGAAACAGACTCCTCGAGGTGGTCCACCTTCTACTCTCTGGTAGCTGTTCCTAAATCAATGGTAGAGATATTATAGCTTACTCCTTCCTCGCCCACCATTGGCGTTGCTACCTGCACAGTGTGGGACCCAGAAGCATCCATCGTTACCTTGGATATGATTTTGGGCTTCTTCTCTTTCCTGGTTGTGATCTACACTCGGGCTAAGATAGCCTCCAGTCTTGCTCTTGGATTCTTTGGGGTAGGAGTCTTCTTTTCAAGTTGCCTCTCCAGCCATTCGGGCATAGCAAATTTTTCTTTAGGCGATTCACGATCACCCTCTCCCTCCTTTGTTAGGATTTCTATTTGTTCACCTGTGGGATCCCTTTCTCCCATTTTAGTGTTGTCTCCTTCTTCCTCATCAGAGTCTTGGACAAACATGAGGTGTTTGATGGGAGGTTTAGTAGGCAATCGCTCCCGAGGATTTTCTTCTTTCTCAATTTCTTTCCCTTTCCTTTCTTCAGTTTGTTCATCCTTGTGCACATGCTCCTCGAGCTGTTCAATTTTGAGGCTTTTTCCAGCTTGAGCCTCACCCTCGAGCTTGTCTTCTTCTACATTTTCTTCTTCTTTATGAGGAGATGACACATCCTCCTACTGTTCCCTTGTAGGGAGTTCCACATTTTCTACTGCCCTGTCACCTTCTTGCCCTTCTTCTTTATCATCTCTTAATTGTCAGGCCATTTCCTCCTCGAAATCATCATCAAATGTAATAACCTTGCCACCGGTGTCTTCTTCTTCATCTCCACTTTTGGAAGACCCTGTTTCTTCTTCTTCATGGACCACCCTATCAATTTTCCGATGTTCATACTTTCGGTGTTCGTGGTAATCATCGGCTTCTTCCTCCGCTACTTTCAAAGCTTCTTTCTCCCGCATCTCCCATTCTTCTGAGATTAGAATCATGGCCTCCATTGCTGGTGGTCCTGTTGGGGGTTGTAAGGGTGTAGCACTGGCGAGGACCTGCGCTACGGTAACTTGGATGGTGGGATCCAAAAATATTTGAGAAATCTCAAAGGGGACATTTTGCATATGCCTCAAGAAAGCTTCCGAAAAATTGAGTGCAGACATTGGTATTGTTGTTGTTTCCAGTGGAAGCAATGTAGTAGGTGACATGGCGGCGGAGGAAAGCAGAGAAGTTGCAGCAGAGGAGGATTCAACCATTATTATGGGCCTAGTCGGGGGAGAGGAGGCGAGATGGACCGAGATGTCTACCACAGTTGGGGATGTGGCAACCATGGCCTGGGAAACAGATGGAAGGGGGATAGAGATAGGGAGAGCTGGAGGAGGTTCTAGCTGATCTATTTTCCTTGCCTCACCCTCTTGAAGGGGACCCTCTTGAATGGTTGGCTACTCCATGAAACCTCCCATCCATTTGGGTTTCTTAGAGGGTGAACCTCCTGAATCTTTTCATGAATAAACCTTGGGATCTAGCGACTATTCTGCCTCATTCCCTTTCCTCTTCTTTGATCTTGTGAGTGGAGGAGATTTAGATGTTCCTCCTGTTGAAGTTGTGGCAGTAACATCCTCTATAGCACTAGGCTCACTCTTGAGCCCTTCATATGTTAGAATAAACCCTTATTGCTTCAATTGGGCTACTTTTCTTTTAACCCATTCTTTGGTACGAGCCTAAATTGGCTTGGTGATAATATCAAGGTCATCGACCCCCTGCTCATCCCAATCTATTGTTGGTCGTGGAAAATTAGTGACTGCGGCATACCTGGGGTCCATTACGGTGCTCTCATCTTCTTCGACCTGATCCGGTATGGGAAATAGTTGCACCCTTCTTACAAAGTATGCAGTCATCAACATGTAATGCCTTGCACGCACCTCCTTGTCATCTTGACAATCTGCCCAAACATCTTCAACGTGATTCAAATGGGTGAGCCCTGGTCCTAGTGCCTTTCTTACATGCCCATATGGGTCCATCCATGGTTGAGCAGTGTGTAGGCGGAAGTGATACTATACCAATTCCTTCTCAGAATTCCCAGCAAACTAGGAAGTTTGCAATTTGTACATCCCTCGGCTGAAAGCTAAGGGATAAGGGATCCCTGCCAAGTGTTTTCTGCCGAGGACTGAATGTATATGCTGCAGCTGCCAGGAAAGCTCTAACAGTATAATCTGGTCATTGGGGTACCAAGGCAGCTTATTTGGCCTTTCTGTGAAACCCTGGGCATGAATATATGTAAACTTGGGGTATTGTATGAATAGGAAGGCATATTGCTTTAGGAATTCCCGAGCACTGTGAGAGACCCTCCTCTCAAAATCCCCTTCAAGCAATCTGGTGATGTGGCCAATGAAGGCGTTGTTCACCCTGCAATATTCCTTCTTGATATTTTTGAACTGGAGTTGGGGGTATCTATCATAGACCTTTAATGCTCAACTCGATTCCTCATCAGGTGCCACAAACAATCCACTGTATTGCCTCTGCTCTACCAGTGAATATACTAGATAGGAGGTCATGTAGAACTTGGAGGTCTTTTTTACATTCATGAACTGCTCGTGAAAGTAGTTGCTTATGATGCCTCCCTAGTAGAACGAGGCTTTTGTAGTGACATCCTCATCCCCATGGAGGATCTGCTCTACGAAATATACCATCCATTCCTAAAAAAAGGCAGCAGTGGGGAGGCCCATCACTCTGCTCAACATAGTTACCAAGTCATGGTAGTCTTCGTGGAAGTCGTTATGGAAGAGTTCCTAAAGAACCTTTGCAACACTGTCCCTTTTCTCCTTGAGCCAATACTAATTTTTTAGCTTCTTGCAGCCCATTGGGTCCTCGTACCATGTTGCTTTACATTATTCAATGTTAGGAATCTCCATCTCCTCAAAGGTGGGGATGTGAAAGGTCTTCGTAATTGCCTCACTCGACATGTCAGCAAGAATATTTTCATCCCTATCAACAATGGTTTGCGTCTGTGGCTGATAGGCTTGCCGGCAAGCCATGACCAATTTGGGGGCTATGAGGGAAGGAGGGAAGCCTGCAAGTTTTTCAATTCAGCTTTGTCTAATCAATCTGGCATTGTCGATCTTCGGGTGGATTCTAACCCTTTGCTTAAATTCATCAATATCGACATGGCCGATATTGGTATCTGTGATTTCCTTCTAGTTGGTGATGATTTTTGAATGCAGAGGCTCACCCTGGAACTGGTACTTCATTTGGTCTTTGTCCTCTCTTCCACGAGGAGTCTTTCCCACTTTCTTTCCTTTGTCTTTTTTTTGCAGCTGCCCCCGAGGGTCCTGCACCTAATTCCATATATCCTGCAAACAGAGACGTAATGAGTACAACCAACTACGAAAGCATTAACATTAGTTGAAATACCATGGATGAAATCCAATTAGATACTTTATCACTCATAAAATCAAACTTTTACTTCTAAATGTCGTTAGTCATTTTCTGGAGGGATTTTGGACAACCCGGGCCCAGGGGGTTGGATTTCCTTGGTAGGAATGTTGTTTTTTGAAGGGAAAACAAGGTAGGGCAATCTAGGTGATTTCTCCTGTCTTCATATTTTGATGGTTTAAAAGTCTCGTGTCGAAGAGGGTCAAATTTGAGCACGTGGATCGAGATTAGTTTTCAAATTCGAGGTTATTTTCATCAATTTTGGAGCTCCCGGAGATTCAGGGCCAAAAAGTTGTCAGGGCTTTGCTGTTTGAAACAGCCAGGAAGAAATGGAGTTTCAGGATTGGAACTCCAGGGTCCAGGACCCGAGAGCTCAAAGGACAACCGATGTTCACTTTCTACTTCGAGGTGTTTGGGCCCGAAGGGGCGGGAAGCCGTCAGGGTTTCACTGTTCAAAACGATGGTCATGACACAGAAACTCGACAGAAGTGGCCAGATGGACCGGACCCGACATCAAACTTGGCCGCTGGGTTTCTTTGTGAAGTTTCTCTCGGTGATAAGGAGAGTGGACCTCGAAGGTTGGAAAGGTGGGCTTATTCCTCCCTTTTGAACCGACTAAGATGGGATGGAATCCCAGTGGTCGGGACCTAGAGAGAGCAAGGACAACAAATGGAGGGTCAGGACCCGGGAGGCAGAAGGTCGCTGATAGGTGGATTTTTTGAAGGGGCAAAGTTTCCACGGAAGCCCACGGACCGAGACTCGGTGACTTGTTTGGTTAGTTGGTTTGAGCTCAACACCAAACGTCAAAAGATGAGGCGGGCCCCTGATCTCAGGTGGATAGGTTCTCCTTGCCGTTTTAGGAATGACAAAAGCAACAGAGCACCCTAGGGATAGAATCTTGGTGTCTCAGGGCCGAGAAGTAGAAATGGAGGCCAGTCTTTAAGTTTGAAGTTTGGTAAGTTTGATGGCGATCAGATGATAGAGGTCCGAGGTAGCGGGCCCGAGAGGGCATCTCGCTGCTTGAAAAATGTTTGTTTCATTTTCTAAGTTCTTAATGGTGGTAGAAGGGCACAAGCCCGAAGGGATCGAATGCCCTGCGTGAAGAACATCAGTGGTGAGGTCTAACTCCAGTTTGATCTTAGGAGATGATTTGGAGGTTTTTTCAGAATTTGAAGACATGGGTTTTGTAGGTTTTGTCATGTTTTATCAAGTTAATGCATATTAGCCCATGTTTATTCATCACTTTAGGCGTAAAATCATAAAAAAAATCTCAAAGGAATGGACGACGAACCTACCTTGGAAGTCTGATGAGGGAAGTTAAAAAATCTACCAAGGACGGCCAAATGATGATCACGGATGTGAGGGTGGTGGGCGACAGATGCAATGAACTCCTTGAATGCACTCTGAAATCCTCTAGAAAACCTGACAAATGAAAATGACAGGTCGAGCAAGATATTTATACCACAATATGCATTTAACACCCTCATTTAATGCTCGTACGGACGACAAGAGGGTTGGTGGATTCAAATCCTGGATGTCGGCAGGAGGTCCGGGGTCTAGGGGCCGGGAAGACATGGTCAGATGGCTGCTTGAAACTTCATTTTGGAAATTGTCGGCGAAGGGGAGCTCAGGGACCAGAGGGTAGGGTTCCATCGCAACTTTGTCGTTCGGAAACGGCGAAGTCAATACGAAGTTCTGAGGGTGGAAGTTTGGATAGTCGAGCCCGACACAGATGAAGGCAATCCAAAACATTGCAAGTTTAAATGGGCAGAAAATGAGGATTGGGGCCCTGGGGTTTGGGAAGGCAGAAGCCTTCTCCCATTTGAAATTGCAAACACCCGGAGGAAGCTTTGTAAGGGAAATCCGGCGGGGCGGGCCCGACAGGCCCCACAGCCGTTGGCAGAAGCAAACTTCCAAGGAAGCTCTACAAGGCACCATGACCTAACAAAATTGAAGGGGATTGAAACATGGTCAACTCAAGATGAAACTAAGAAACATGTTGACCATTCAGGACACCAAAACGGGGGCACACAAAATGAGGCGACGACAAAACGACTCGGTGAGATGAAAGAAAAGAGGGTCCCCATTTCGAATGGGGCATGTGTGTTGAGGGTACAACAGGTTTGACTTCAAGGTCCGTGTTTACTCAATGCATGTGGCTTATGAGTTGTTGCATACATCCTCAAGGGACTACTCTTGCCCCAATGTGATATCTTTTCCCGACCCCAACTTGGTAGAATGTAAAACCAAGGTAAGGTGGGTAGGGTGTTGGGTTGGGTCATAGGGATACCCTTGAGTCAATAAAAAGAGAAGTCATGGGTATGCTCCCCATGGTCTTGGATTTGATTTTGAGGTCTGGGTTTACTTGATGCACGTGGCTTACGAGTTGTTGCATACATCCTCAAGGGACTACTCTTGCCCCATTGTGACACCTTTTCCTGACCCCAACTTGGCAGAATGTAAGACCAAGGTAAGGTGGGTTGGGTGTTGGGCTAGGTCATAGGGATACCCTTGAGTCAATAAAAAGAGAAGTCATGGGTATGCTCCCCATGGTCTTGGGTTTGACTTTGAGGTCTGGGTTTTCTCGATGCACGTGGCTTATGGGTTGTTGCATACATCCTCAAGGGACTATCTTGCCCTAGTGTGACATCTTTTCCCGACCCCAATTTGGTAGAATGTAAGACCAATGTAAGGTGGGTTGGGTGTTGGATTGGGTCGTAGGGATACCGTTGAGTCAATAATTTTTTTTTAATGGGTATGCTCCCCATGGTCTTGGGTTTGACTTGCAAGTTTTGGTTACTCAATGCACGTGGTTTATGGGTTGTTGCATACATCCTCAAGGGATTACTCATGGCCTTGTGTGGCACCTTTTCCTGACCCCAACTTGGCAAAATGTAAGACCAAGGTAAGGCAGGTTGGATGTTGGGTTGGGTCGTAGGGATACCCTTGAGTCAATAAAAAAATAAGTCATGGGCATGCTCCCCATGGTCTTGGGTTTGACTTTGAGGTCTGGGTTTACTTGATGCACGTGGCTTATAGGTTGTTGCATACATCCTCGAGGTACTACTCTTGCCCCAGTGTGACACCTTTTCCCGACCCCAACTTGGCAGAATGTAAAGACCAAGGTAAGGTGGGTTGGGTGTTGGGAAGGGTGATAGGGATACCTGTTATGCCTTGTATACATGCCCCAACTTTTTACTTGGAAAATTTGGGGACCCCCTTTATTTTCCTTCCATTTCGTTATTTGGTTTTTTCATGTTCGTGGTTTGTTGTTCTTGTTTTCATCCTTTCTTGTTCCTTGTTTATTTTCTGTCTTTTTTAGATACAGGTTTCAGACCAGAACTTGCACTCTACACGTTTTGAAAATTCAAGTTCTCATTTCTATCCCGACTCCAATCTTTGTTTACTTGTCGTCGTTGTTTTGTCGGGATCGGGTTTCGAAATGGAATTGACACTTGACACCTTTCGGGGTTTCAAGTTTTGGTTACATCTTGACTTCGATCTTCGATTTCTTTATGTTTCTTTTGTTTGGTTTGGGTTTGGGTATCAGACTGGAACCGGAACAAAGAACCTTTCCAAGGTTGCTATTCCTAGTTCTGTCCCGATCCTGATTCCCATGTTCGTTGTGTGTCTGTCTTTCAGGCTCGGGTTTCATACTGGAACCCACACCTTGCACTTTTGAGGGTTCACATTCTGTGTTTGTTCCCAATCCCAATCCCTGTTTTTCCTTTGGGTGTTGTTTGGGTTCACGCTCCTTGACTGGTCTCAATCTCGATCCCCATCTTTTCATTTTTGTTCTTCGTTGTTTGTCTTCGTTTCAATGTCGTTTGTTCATCTAGTTTCATTTGTTTGGTTTCATCTTCTTTGTTCCTTCGTTTGGTTTTGCATCGTTCATTTTTTTCTTTCACTATTCTTCATTTTTTCGTCTTTTTGTGTCCGATCTGAATATTTGAAAATACAAAAAAATATTAAAAAAATCAAAAACTACAAAAAATCAAAATTTGTAAAAATACAATTTTTTTTTATAAAATTATAAAATCTACCATTGAGGTATGTAACTAGTAAACAACTATAAATTTATTACATGTTAATAGCATTGTTTAATGAATGATATTTTAATATGTGATTTTTGATGTTGAATAGGCTAATATCAGAGGTTTCGTGGGAACACCTCCTTGTGCCAGTGGATTTAGTCAAGCCTACAAGCAAGTAATAAAATAAAGAGTTTAACTAATGAATTGTACTTAATAGATTTGTGTAGTTTATATTCATATCATTGATTACGTTGCATTGCACATCTTTCAAACTCAAAACATTACTTCACATTCCATCACTAATAACTAGATGTTGATAGATTACAAAATTTCAACTACAATATTGTTGTTTAGAAAGTCAACATAAGCAGTGATGCAATTACTTCACGTATCATAAGTAATAAGTAGGAGCAGCTTCCAATTGCATTTTCTTGTCATGGCATTCCATGAGACCACTTTTTACTGAGGCATCTTGTCAAATAGTTCACTGCCTTGTCTATGCTATGGATGCTTGGAAGGAATATATGAAAGAATATTAGTAAGCAATAGCATAGACAAGGCAATGAGTTGTTTGAAAAAATGCCTCAAAGAAACTGGGTCTCATGGTGATTTTCTATGCTATTGCTTACTATTATTCTTTCATATATTCCTTCCAAGCATCCATAGCACTCCATCACCATGAGACCCAGTTTCTTTGAGGCACTTTTTCAAATAGCTCACTGCCTTTTCTATGCTACCACATTTTCCATACATTTCTACCAAAGCATTTTATCAAACAGTTCATTTCCTCATTCCTATGGCTAAAATCTTAAAAAAGGTGCTTTCCAACAAACTATGAATGCTTGGAAAAAATCTATCAAAGCATAATAGTAAGCAATAGCATAGACAAGGCAGTTAGTAGTTTGAAAAAATGCCTCGAAGAAATGCGGTCTCATGGTGATGGAATGCCATTCCATCACCATGAGACCACATTTCTTTGAGGCATTTCTTCAAATAGCTCACCACCTTTTCTATGATACCACATTTTCCATACATGTATACCAAAGCATTTTATAAAACTACTCACTTCCTTGCTGCTATGGCTAAAAGCCTAAAATAGGTGCTTTCCAACAAACTATGGAAATTTTCTATCAAAGCATAATAGTAAGCAATAATACCATAGAGAAGTCAATGAATTGTCTGAAAAAATGTCTGAAAGAAATGAGGTCTTATGGTGATGGAATGCCATGTCGTGCATTTGTTTGTAATGGCATTCCATCACCACAAGACCCCATTTCTTTGAGGCATTTTTTCAAATAGTTCATTGCCTTCTCTATGCCACCATAGTTATCATACATGTCTACAAAAGCATTTTATCAAATGGTTCACTGACTTGCTGCTATGGGTAAAAGCCTAAAAACACATGTTTTCGAACAAGATATGAATAGGGAAAATAGTAAACATGATAGGTAGAAATATATAGTTTAATAAGTACTCAAAATTTTGTTCATTATCTCATACATTATAAGTCATGACGTGGATCGCTATTGTAGTTTTTGTGATTGAATAATTTGTTGTTTCATTTTCAGATGTTGCAAGCAGAAACACCTCTGAATGTGATGAGGGAAATGGAGATCGGTGTTTCATCTACTATAGAATCCTCGATGGCTCTGACAGGGGAGGTATGAGGCAAATTACTAAATTTCAATTTACATTCGTTGTTATAGATGTTAGTGAAAAATCAAACCATTATTGATTCATAGTTTAATTTCTATTTGGATGGTTTATATAGGGCTTCAACATGCCTTAGCATGGGCATTTGAATATTTCCCTCATGGAGAGTGATCATCAGATGGCGATAAGTGATTATTTTGTTAAATATATCATTTTTGATAATGTAATTTCTATATATTAATGTCTTTACTTCTTATTGTAATAGATAAGACTTGAGCAAGAACTAACCCCTAGGAGGAGCACTAGGAGCACTCCTCGACTGCAATATAAATGAGTGATAGACGTATCGCCATCCGATCGACAAGCAAAGGGAAAGAGTTTATTTCGAGAGCCTAGAGAGAAATGACTTTTGATTCCAGAGCCCTTTGTTGTATGCCTATATGGCATTTTTGTACATATTTTGTATTGGATATATTTGACATTATATGCCTATATGGCATTCTCGTAAACCTATATGGCTATTTTGTACCTATATTTTTAACGTATATCGACATATATTGATGTATGCCTACATGGATATTTGGTTCATACAAATCTATATTATCAATGGTGTCCATATTTGCATTATAAATCCATGGTTCAATAGATATGAGTTACGTGTATTCAAGTGTATATTTTACAACTTACGTGTATTCTTTGTGACTTACGTGTATTCCAATGTATACTTTGCGACTTACGTGTTTTCATGAGTATACCTTGTATTCATGCATATACTTTGTATTAATTTGTGTATGCTATGTATTCATGTATATACTTCAAGGCTCACGTGTTTTTGAGTACTTGTTCTTCCCTTATTCACATGTACATGCTTGACTTATTCATGTGTATACTTATTAATTGGTTAGTCCTAGCATTGATCATTATTGTCCTTTATAGTTTGTCTTGAAATTTTTTAATTGAGGAAAAACAAAATGTTTTGAAGTTCCACCATTGTACTCATTTACAATTGGTTGTATATTGTTGTAAGGGAAAGGAGGATAATTGAAAAATGTCTTGCGCTTTCTAGACTTGAGGATGATTGATGCAATGATAGGGAGGCCTTCAATCCACTTTCACCATACAAAGAACTTCCAACCAATTTTCTTCCCGCAAATCACTATCTTGGCTTGTTTTCAATTTTTCACCTAGTTTCTCTAGTAGGTCAACAAACCTACCTTTCTTGACATAACTTGAAAATTTTCTAAACAATCTCTCCAACCCTCATTCTTTTCAGACACATTTTAACACATACTTTCACATGGCTCAAAATCCCATGAGACTCTTTTGAAACAACCTAGTGCTTCAACGCTATCCTATACCCCCAAATAGGTCTATTTAACAAAGCCACACCCTCTCAATCACTCTCCCAATTGTAAAACACCATTAGGCAGCATTTACCAGTCTGTAAATCCACAAAATCAACAATTTTTAGGGCGTGATTGGCCCTCTAACCCCACTATCCTCTAAACTCTCACTTTTCTCAAATTTCACTAGGGTTTATTGAAAACCCCATATCCAGACCTCATACAACCTCAAAACCTCTTCCAACACTCTTCATTCTTCCTGCACAAACCTAATTGACTACTAAATTATGTTGGCCCCTGACTTTACCCACTTTTACTCCTTGAAACCTCTCTTTTTCATTCAAAACCCCTCTTTTAGATGGAATTTGGTGGGCACCAGACTTAACTCCATTTTAGTTTTGGTTTGATTGGATTTCAAGTGATTTTGTGCATTTTAGAAGCCAATTACTGAGGGTCAGTCTGTATACCCTATTTTAAGGGTTTTGAGTGCATTAAAATGTCATATTAATCCTTCCACCCATTGTATGCTTTTGTAACTCAGTGGAAAGGCTTAGTTAGGATTATAAAACATGTGTACAAAGTTTTGTGTGCAAGGGAGGAAAATAGAGGGTTTTTAGGTGATGCCCTATATGTCAAATGGTGCATTTTTTAGTGGAAAATGGTGGTTTAGTGCTATGGTTTGAAGAAATATTTGGGGGCAGCAATATCTTTTGAAATTTTAAGCTTTTGCAGACCTTTTTGAAGGTGTTTTAGGATTTGGTTGGCTGTGGGAAGTTTTGGAGGGCTACAACCTTTAGGTGTGTGTTTGGGATAAGTTGAGTGTATAGGGTTTAAGGGGTTGGTTTCTTGTTTCATTCTGATCATTTTTACTTGGTTGGGGTCTTCATCACCTAGGTTGCTATCACGTTGCCCCTACCTTCTCAACCCTACCCTATTGTCAAGCTAGTGAGCTTGGAAAATCACCGTGAGACCCCATTTCTATGAGGCATACGTTGCGCCTACCATCTCAACCCTACCGCATTGGCAGGCTAGTGAGTGAGCTAGCTTTCCAACGCTCCACTAGCTTGCCAATGCTACCACATTTTGCATACATTTATAGAAAAAAATATTATTGTCAAACAATTTGGTGTAGGGGCACCATTTAAAGATTTTTTTCAATTCAAGGTTTTAAGGTCTAGGCTTTAGGATATTGAGAGTTTGCATAAAATAAGGTCTTGAGGACCCTTTATTAATGTAATTAACCATATTTGGTGATAATTAGGTGTTTGGGTGATGTAGACTTCAAAATGTGAAAATGTTGAAAAGTTGCAATTTGTGCAAAATGCAAAATTTGAAAACTTGTAAAAGGGTAGTTTTAGAAGACCAATGGTCATATTGATTTCAAAGGCCATTTGAGAAAGTTAGAATACTTTTTTTTGGATGGAAACATCTTAAATACCATGTAGAACTCGATGAAAAGGTTGTTGAAGCATTTTTAAGTTTGAAGCATCAATAATACTATGTTTTTCTTCATTTTTTTAGTTTTCTGAAGTTTGCAGTGATTGTACGGCATGTACTTTACCAATTAGATTCAAAATTGTTGTGTATTGCTTAGTATGCTGTTTCATATTACTTTTGAATCCATTTTGAAGGGTTTCCATTGAATTTTGTTAATTTTATTGCTAAATTTCTAAGACCGTCCTGAACACACAGTTTTAAGGTTTGAAAGTCATTTAAAATGGTGTATTGACCCATTCCTCTCACTATGGCCACTGTAACTCAAGGAATGGCTCTGAAACATCACTAAAAAGGTGTGGGTATGTTGAGTAAGTATAGGGGAGGTCAAGAGTTGAGTTGGGCATGAAGCCCTAGAGTGAAATTTGGTGGTTTTCCATGTGAATTTGAGAGGTTTTGACATGCTAAAGTGAGTATTGTGTTAGGGAATCATTGTTTCTTGTTGAATTCAGTTTTTGCAGGACATTTTAGACCTGTTTTAGGTGGTGGCATGTTTTGATAAGGTTGGTAAGTGTGTTTTCCAATAAGCCCTAGGTTATTTGGCTTAAAAAGAGGGTTTTTGGTTTTGGCATCTTGTTGGATGAATTTTTGAGAACTAATTGAGAATTCTTTGGTATGAATATATATAAATTTCTACCCACATGTTTTTGAAGGTTTTGGTCAAGTTTCAAGATAAGTTTCTTTGTTAAAGTGGCCTAATTTGAGGCCTAGTTGGCGTAGAAAGCCTAATTTGAGAAAGTTGTTACAAAGTAACCAATAGTGGTTTGTTGGCATGTGATTGTTTACCCTAAAGGGTCCTTGAAATGGTTCAATTATTGGTCTGAAAGAATCTTATCGAGAAGAAATACCCGATTGAATGAGTTGGCAATGCTATAAGAGTGTTGATTTGGTGAAAAGTGAAGAGTTTTGAGAATTGTGACTTGTGAATTGTTGTTGTTGGTTGATTTTTTGTGTTGATTTGTGTTGTGGGACCTCCCTTGGTTGCATCACAATCAAATTATTTGTCCATGCTTGCAAGATAGGCTGCACCTTTCCCCATGTTGCTAACTTAGCCTTGAATAAAGAGTCTTGTAACAATGGAGAGAAGCGTTAGAATCCCTTGTAGGTGGACTAATCAAGGAAACATTTAAAATATATCACAACTAAAAGTGATGAGGTAGGTTTAGTGATGAGGTAAATTTAGAAATAGATATGAAAACCAAAATAGTTTCTAAGATCTATTAATGTGGGAGGAGTATATTCTAGTTTTTTAGAGACATGTATGGAAAATTTGGTAGCATAGACAAGGAAATCAGCTGCTTGGTATAACTGTTTGAAAAAATACCTCAATGAAAGCTTCGAAGAGTGGTATGCACACCCATAATAAATGATTGAGAAATTATGTTTTATTTTACTTCCTTAAAACGTATGTCATATATATGTGTATACAAAATGTGGAAGCATACACAAGGTAAGTCAATTGTTAAATAACAAAATGCCTCAAAGAGATGTGGTTTAAAAATGTAATTGGAAAGTGTACATAGAATTGTGTAATTTAAAATGTGCATTGACAACCTAAGGTTATAATGACAAACAAACAATCATCAACATGGAATATACAAAATAACAAAAATGAAAGCAAGCCATAATTGAATGAAAGAAAATGTGTAAAGACTTCACATATCTAAAAAACCAGAGTTTCAAATGGAGGAGTTCAACCTAGTTATGTAGCCTTAGCTTCTTCTCTCTTCAAACTCAACAATTTTACTTTTTCAAAAGCTTATTCCCCTCCAAATTTCAATTGTATATTAGTTTTCACTAGAATTCAAACTTGAATTGATATTATATTCCTTTCAACATGAAAACTCTGCTACTTCATGCAAAGGTGGTGGAATGTGAAAAACATGCATGTACACTTCACAACATCATCAAAAATATACTTTTTGTAGGAGAACGCACAGAACCAGGAGAATATGCAGAATGTGTCCCTTGAGATCATGGGTATATTGAATTTTTTACCATTTTTAGAGCAAGACAAAACATGCTCGCGTTATAACGTGAGAGCATTATTTCTTGCTAAAAATAGTCATATCTATACTTCTTCAAAACACACTCGTGTTATGAGAAATTTGGTTTTTTAATATATTTATTTTCTCTCTCTTTGTCTATACCCTATATACCCTAATTCTATCTATCTTCCCTTTACCCTTATACTCTAATTCTATCTATCTCCCCTCTACCCTATACCCTTAACCTTTATACCCTCACTCACTCCTATCTCTCTCCCTTCTACCCTCTACCCTTAACCCTTATACCCTCAGCCATAAAGAGCCTAATTGCTCCTCTCTCTCCCCTCTACCCTCTAGCGCCCAGCCATTATACCTCTGTCCCTCTACCCAGCTACTTTATGCCTCAGCCCTTAAATACAGTTCTATCCTACCTCTGCCCTCACACCCAGCCCTTAACCCTCTATCCTCTGCCACTCTATCTCTCTCTCTCTCCTGCCAGCCCCTATACCCTCTCCTCTCAACTCCCTCTCTCTCACTCACTCACTCCTTCTATCTCTCTCACCTCTACCCTTAACCCCTATATCCTCAACCCTTAAACCCTAATTCTATCTCTCTCCCCTCTACCCTCTACCATTAACCCTTACACCCTTTATCCTCTACACTATCTCTCTCCCACTCCCTCCCTCTATTTCTCTCTCTCTTGTCTCTCCTTCCTACCCCCTCTCAACTCCCTCTCTCTCACTCCTATCTCTCTCCCATCCACTCTCTACCCTTCACCCTTATACCCTCAACCCTTAAACCCCAATTCTATCTCTCTCCCCATCTACCCTCTACCCTTAACCCTTATACCTTCTCTCTCTCTCTATCTCTATCTCTCTCTCTCTCCTACCCCCTTTCCCTCTCAACTCTCTCTCTCTCACTCACTCAATCCTATCTCTCCCTCTACCCTCTGCCTTAATCCTTGCCCTCAACCTTAGGCCCTAATTCTATCTGCCATATACTCTCGGCTCTACTCTTCAACCTTATGCCTCTATCCTCTACCTCTATATCTCTCCCATCCTCTCTCTCTCTCTCTCATCTCTCCCTCCTACCCCCCTCTCTCCCTCTCTCAGCTCCTCTCTCTCCTTCAGCTCTCCTATCTCTCTCACCTCTACCCTCTACCCTTAACCCATATACCATCAACCCTTAAACCCTAGTTCTGTGTCTCTCCCATCTACCCTCTACCCTTAACCCTTATACCCTCTACCCTCTTTCCTATCTCCATTTCCCTCCCTCTCTCTCTCCTCATCTCTCCCTCCTACCCCCCCTCTCTCCCTCTCTCAGCTCCCTCTCTCCTCACTCACTCAATCCTATCTCTCCCTCTACCCTCTATCCTTAGCCCTTATACCCTCCTCTCTCTCTCTCTCTCTCATCTCTCCCTCCTACCCCCTCTCCCTCTCTCAACCCACTCTCCCTCTCTCAACTCCCTCTCTCTCTCTCTCACTCACTCCTATCTATCTACAATATTCGTTAAAGAAAGGATATTGAAGCCTTACTAGATGTTTTCAAAAAGCACACATCAACTTATAAGAATCTGAACATTTTACAAATTTCATTGATATCGCCATTAAAGTACTTATTTCAAGCACTTGTTTTAATGTTATAATTTTCCTACATGTAAGTCTCATCTAACGCCTAATAGAAAATAAATTTGAATTATGTGATTTGATAAATGTAGGCATATTGATGGTAGGGTGTATTAGTCCTCTATTTGTCTGTTCACAATTTAGTAAATACTATCAATAACATTAAAACATGTCTCTTTAACTTCTTATAAAGAAGAAATACGTCCCACGGTTCCTTTGAATAAGGATGTTTTTTTTTTTAAAAAACCCATGCACATCCCAAATGGAGATCGCATTAGCAAACATTATTGAGGAATTATTTACTTTTCCATTGCCCTTCACGTCATTGATTTCAACCACCCACTGAATAAGGCGGTGAGGTGTCGGATAACATTTACTTCCCCTGCATATCACGATCCAATCACATCCCCTCAATTTATACAACCACCTGATATACTGCTAGTAGACTGACAGGACCAAAGAAAACTAGGAGCACGTGGTGGGTGAGACCACTCCATTCAACTCTAAAATTTCTATCCTATCTACAAAAAATATTTTGATTGATCTAATATGTAGGAAGAATAGGTCTCTCTGAGTACGTATTTTCAATTATATTCCACTCCAATATACTACATCGAATTAAGATAGATGTCAACACTCCCCATCTAGTTTGATTCTAGGTGGAGGCATTATTAATTATCACCATGGGAAAAGTAAACCAGGCCAAAAATTTATTATTGGCACCTCTATTAATATCAGTTTAATGATTCAATGGAATTGTTAGAAGGTGTTTGATTACACTGCTCATTTGTACCTTACTTGTGATCATTTCATACTTTATTATATGAATTCATTAGAATTGCATATGGGCACACCCTGAGAATTAATGGCTATAGTCCTACTTTGAGAATTTATACATGTTTAGTCATCCAATCCCCCAAAAGTGCCAGTGGTATCCAAAAAACAATTAGTCAAGAGGTACAATGTTTTTGAGGGCCTGCCGACCACCAATGGGGCTAAACCACAACCAACTGCTCGAACGCTAAAGGAATTGAGAAAATTGAGCAAAATTTGGGGAGGTGTTTTGCCATAAACTCCATAGAATCAAGTCGAGTTAAAAAAATGAAGGTCTAAATAGAATACTCCTAGTGTGTTCGTTCATCAAATGAAGGCAGTTCTAAAGTATCCCAACTGGAATAGTTAGTTTAGACTTGAAATTGCAGGATAAAGAGTACCCCAAATCTCCTTGGTGGTGTAGCGATGTGACTAAATTTCATAATACGAGACTCTGATCTGGTTTGACTACCAATGTGGGCATTGTGATTGAGAGGAGACAAGTTTTATGTTCATACCCAATATGAATTTATGTTGTGATGAGAAAATTTGGAGGTTATTTATTTAATCCCTCTAAGGGTTTCCAACCCTATGAGGCACGGTAGTGATCAATGGAGACGTGCCCTCCATAGGAGTGAGCCCCCTTAGGCCGAAGGCTCATGGCCCCTCTATAATTAGGTTGTGACCCTCACAGAGAGCCGCCCCTCTGTCCTATTCCCACGATTGCTATTTTTTTCACATATTATTCCTTAGAAATTCGGTTCCATTCACTATAGGAAATTCCTAACGTAGATTTAAGTTCCACTAAAAGTTTTATTAATAGTGTTATCTCTTGACTCTTGTTTATACTATTTCATGCATATGATGTTAGCTTATCTCGTCACAACACTTTTTCTATTTTTCACATTCTAGCCATAGTTACAGGTGTCATATTTTATTTTCTATTCCTAGAAGGTAATTGAAATGTCATTGTTTTCTCAATAGTCTGATCCTTTACACAATAAAAGTCCTTTGTTCATAATAGCATGCATTATTAGTGAAGCTGATACAAAAGTCAACCTAAATTATTTATGTTACAAAAAAACATATCAGGTCTGAAACAGTTAACATTACACCCATTGAGATTTTTGTTAAGTAAAGCGATAATCTAACCAAAATGAGTAAATTGCAACACTTCCCATGAGATTATAACTAACACAAATGAGAGCCCATTTAGTTAATATAAGTTTATTTCTTTTAGTCATCAATAGATTGTAAAAAAAATACAACATTTCCCTTTGTTCCACAAACTAGTGCCACCAATAATATTGAGAAACAAAGTATTGCATGCCCAAAACAAGGTCTCATTGTTTCCATTCTCTCATTTGTCAATAGGTTACTATCTTTTGATATTGCAAATAGTATTTGGAGATGCTAAGAAACCACACAAAGGGATAAGGCTTGCTTTTCTTTCTTTTGTGTATTTTTATTTATTTATTCTTTTATGTTATATTATACACCATCTTTCCATATTACTAACAAATTTTAATAAATACAATGAAGGACACACAATTGATTTGGGCTTTCTCTCCACCCTACCATAATGGTGTCCTGGAGCCTTGTGGGCTCTAGCCATACCCCCAAGCAAGGAATTCTTAAAGCTCCATGATGATAAATGGAGTCTTTTCTCATATTTTCAAAGGATAAAACTAATGTAGCTCCAATTTCAACCATAATCACTACACTATGCCACCTTCTTACAACCAATAAACAAGAGTAAATGGAAATAGGAAGAACTTATCTCTTTTTGAACTCTTGTATCCATCTTTCCTCTCCAAGCCAGGCCATCTTGATTGAACTATCTTTCAAAGAGGTGGAATCCTATCCTCTTTTCATTCTTTCTACCATATCCACTCTAGTTCTCCAAGAGGAGAAGTGGGTAGCACCTCACTCCTTCCTCCCCCAATATATAGAAACTCACAAATTGTAACCCTTGGATGGGGAGGTGTGAATGTACCATCCCTCATCAATGAGGGTCTTTTCCTTCTTTAAGAGGGATACATGCACTTGGACAACCCCTCAATCTTTGCACCCCATCTTTTACTCAAAATTCGTCACTCCTCATTATGAAGACTTTTCAG
>VDFB02151518.1:22938-33680 GCA_007258455.2 Sequoia sempervirens
ATAATATTAATATTATAAATATAATATAAAATATGATATAATTTATAAACACAAAACTTAAAATAAAATGAATTTATTTTACTTTAAAAACTTAAGTGTCGAAACCCTAAGGGTGGGCACGTAGCCCTGCCTCCCTGTGGTCAGCGAGGTTGTGTGCTCCGCACACAGTCCATCTGCCTCCCACGATGGTGGGGCTATGTGCAAAACACGCAGTGTCTGTCACCCACGGGTGGCAGAACTGTGTGCTTCGCACATAGTACCCATCACCTGCAGGCGAAGGGGCTATGTGCTGAGCATACAGTGCCCGCTTTCCAGTGGCGGCGGCGGCGATGGTGGCAGTGGCGGGGGTTGGCCTCCCCAGCCTCCCACAAAATAAATAACATTTATTTTTGTTTGTATTTTTAAAATACAAATACACTCCCCACAAAGAAACCCATTAAGAACTTCACAAAAAGAAAAAACCATGGGTATTTTCCAGAAATTTAATAAATGGAAACCCTAGTATTTTTAAAATGAATTTGTGGGTATTATTGTGCAAATTCCCAACAAAATCTTGCAACAAAACAATGGATTTTTCAACACAACCATAGGGTTTAGATTTTTGTTTTGACAACAAAACTCTTTTGGTTTTCATTTCATTTTTATTTTTTCCATTGTTGATTCTAGTTTTGGATTTCTTTTCAAAATCTCAACACAAAATGCAAGTTTTTGAAACAAATAACTCATGGGTTTCATTGGATTCAAACAAAATTTCAAGATTTCTAAATAGCATGAAGAGGATCTAATCTATTTTCAAAATGGACAAGCAAGAATAAGAGGAACCTGTTTTCTTCCTCCAAAACTTGAAGCCTTCAAACATTGAGTTTTCCAATTCCTCCATTGAATCCATCCCAAGAAAAAGTCTCCATCTCCTTCACAAATCCAAGTAAAGCCACCAACAAACTCTCCATCCAAGATGCAAAACCCATCCCCCCACCATAATGAAAAATATATGCTAAAAATAGAGTTTCCCCCAAATTATTCACAAATTGAAATTCAAATTAAATTTCCATTTTCAAATTCAAAAACAATTATCTTTTACCAAAAAAAGTCAACTATTTCCAAAAATATCTTTTCTACCCCAAAGTCATTGCATTGAAAATATTTGGAATTTTAAATAACTTAAACAATTTTCAATTTTCGAAATAGAATTCAACATATTTTAAAACCTTCTTTTCACACAAACTAATTTAAATCTTTTAACACTTTTAATTCAAGGAATAACTTAATCAATTCCACAATTAATTTAATTCATCAATAAAATAAATCTAATCCTTATTTTATTAACTAAATTCAATTAATTAATAAAGTAACATTCCTAGCATTATAACCAAATATATTTAAGCCACAGATTAACAACACAAGCCATTATAACTTGAATTTAATTAAAGACCAAGGTGACCTGGGCAACATGAAACAACCAAACCTGACTACAACCCGACGACACACTGTGACTAGGGTAACGACTTGACACAGAAAACCTAGCTACTATCTCCCAATCGCGGTTTAGTTGGTCGTGGACGCTCAAACCCTAGAAAACAGGTGGAGTCAATCATGTATAACTGCAACAAAAACATGTCGAACATGCAAAATATATATGTACATTATGATCAAACACACTGTGAAGAGGGAATCTCAGGATTGTAGGGTGCTCGCAAGCGAGTGATACAATCCATCCCTCTCACCAATACAATATCACTAACTGACGCATCTAACATCATTAAATCAAATATCTTCTAAGTTAATCAAAACATTCCATAAAGGTAACATCAGGATAACATCACATCAAAATATAACATCCACATTGTATAACAATTGCAATCAAAAGCAACCTAGTTCCAAAGTCAAAGCATAATCAGACACAATCATAACAGGGAAGAACAATGCCAATCAAAGAGCCAAAACGGAGGGGTGTTACATTGATGTGGTCATCAAACAAATCTCATTGCAATAATTTAGTTCCAAAATGTCTCCAACCTAATAAATTTTGAGGGCCTATCTTGTGTGGAAACATTGGGATCTAATTTCAATTAACCATCTTTATTAAAATCTATAAAGGTATGTGTTAGCCAAATTTTAACCATTTTGGGTATTAATTAATGATAAGTAACTAGAAAGAAACTTAAACTTGCAAAGGAGAAACCCTCAAGAATACTATGGTTATGCAAGTGATGTGCACGTTAGAAGGTATGTTAGTCCATTTAATAAGTGTTAGTGAACCTATCACTTGACGCCCCCTCTTTTAAACTTTAAGAAGGTAGATATGGTTGTTAAATATGGTTATTAGGTATTTTTAGGAGTTAATAAAATAATATGATTTGATTCAATATCTCTAATGGAAGGAACCTAAATTTTTCCACCAAAAAAGACATTAATGGTGTTGGTAGAGAAGCTGAATTAATTGAATTATTAAATAAATTACTGTTCAAATTTAGAAAAGAAATCATTTCGTTCAAGCTTAGAAAATGTAAAGAAGTGTTTGGAGACTAGTTATTGTTTCCTTCTAGTGGGCTTTAGGTAAGGTTTAAATTGAAAATGATAGCTAAGTTGATCGAAAGAATGAAGATGGGGTTAGTGTCCAAATTGGAGGCAACGCAATTAGGAAACATTAGCTCAAACTAAGAAGGTGGTGCTAAGGAATTTCTAAATTCTCCTCTCGAGAAACCTTGTAATGAAGGATTGAATCACCCATAAATACTCCTAGCATGTTGCAATCCCTGGTTGTTACGGTAAACTTCTCATAAATTTCACTTATGAATAAACTCTAGGGTCAACAAGTGTACCCCACTTGAAACCTCATAAATATCATTATGTATGCATTTGAAACACTTCTAGTGTTAATTAGAGAATGGATAAAGAAAAAATTGAGAATGTAACTTTGGAAGCACATAATCCTTGGTTCTATGTGATGCCATTTGAATGCAACTCAAGGATGTGTTAGAATCGATCTTTAGCTCATATTTATGTAACACATGATAAGCCTCCTAAAACTTATTTAAATCATGATTCAACATAAGAAAGAGTTCCACTATTGAATATTTTAAGTTCTAAGGTGAGTCAACTTATGGTTGGTAGATAATATTTCACTATTAATAACATCAACTAATGATTGAGACCTTATGTTATATAGTAAATCCTACTCTGAAAAAAGGGTCAAAAGTGGATTTTACTTGGAATCGAAGGGTGAAACTTTAAAGTTACTTAAAAACTTTTTCAAACAAATGGTGGCCTATTAAACTTAGTGGAGGTTTAGCAATAACCAAACCCTTATTTTTTGTTTGTTAAAAGATTAAATACCAAACAAAACAAATTGATTACTGAGATTCAAGCCAAAGGTGAATGCGTAGAAGGATTCAATTGAGATATATTTGTGAGGTTCAATAAATATGGCATTTAAAAGTATTTCCTTATAATAATTATACATAAAACCTTTTTGAAGGACCTTGTCAAACTATGGAAATTAGAGTTAAAATATTATCTAGGACATGTTACTTCTACTCTTCCTATACATTGATATAGACTAAAAAAAAACCTGATAGAGAAGAAATAAGAAAGGATAAACATTAGATAAGAATGAACAACCTATGTGAGTAGGTGTTGTCCTTAAAGGATAGGGATGATTAATCAATTGTTTTATTTTAAATTTTACAATGAATTATGTGTGATTATAGGTAAATTAAGTGGTTGGGGAATTAAAATAGGCAAGAATGAATAAATAAAAGCAACTAATGTTGTGTGTTGGTTAGTATGGAGAAAACATAAAGGTAGTCAAAACTTACAAGAATTGGTGGTAATAATTCTATATATTTACGAGGATAGATGGAACTGTGATTGTAAAAATGATGATTATAACATGTGATTAAATGGTTTAATCTTAATAGAAAAATGCAAGAATTGTAAAAAGATATTAGTAAGTTGTGAGACTCACGCTTCCATTATTTGTCATGTGTTTTATGCATTGAGTATGATTTCTTCTCTCATATTTTGATGCTAAAAATGAAAATGGTTAACTATCTTCCTTATTAAGTAGGGAAATATTCTTTAGCATGTTGTGGAAAATATAGTGAAATTAACCACATTGATATATTATGAATATAACAAGCATAGTTGAATAAAAGAGGAAGAATGACATGGAGAAATATAGAAATCCAATCTTGATATTAAATATGATGTCAAACACTGATGTAGTAAGATGGAAAGTATGGTGAACTATGTATAGTTAAGCTACAGTTGGACATATATTCTAGTGGTTTCTTGTACTTATGCAAATTCAGTAGATTTTTTCAAAATTGAGGAGAGAAGTGAATACTATCTAAAGAAATAGATTGTGTTTATGTTTAGTTCCCTTGTTCTCTAATATGGGAAAGTTTTTAAAGTGTATTGCGTTATGACTTGTGAAGTGAAAAAAAAACTAGTAAATGTGTTGTTCCCCAAGTATAAGATACCGAGTATCTAACTTGTGATAAGGGTGAGGGACGTCAAGTATGATCCCTTATGCGTACCCTTTATGATGGTCTATTGTGTGAGTCAGTTAATTGTGAAATGATATAAACATGATATGTGTAAATGTGTTTCTAATAATTGAAATGTGAAGTAATTCTTTGTGTAAGTCTTGTTCATATGCTAAATGTGTACCCCTAGTGTACAACTCGCTTACAGGATTGAGATGCCTGCTAGTGTAAATAGGGGTTGAGGGGTGAGAGAACCCCAAGTGGGAACTCCATAGTTTCCCTTGGACGTGTTCCTAACCTACTCTCCCACATATGAGAACCACACTTGTTGGTTCATAGTGCAAACCTACTCCTTGATGTTTACAACCCATGGGTAAAGGATGGAATTACTTGGGCCATATTGATCATAGATTTTGGATACTTCAGCAATGTAGGGCATTGATACTATGTGGAAGATTCCACAATGATATTTCACATTATCATATTTATGTGGTCAGGGACCACCAATCATTGCATACTATTATACTTATGTGGTTAGAGAACCACCATTCCCCTCCTCCCCTTGGGTGGCTTTATCAAGGTCACATGGTGCTCATAATGTGAAAGTTTTAATATTATTGGAAATTTCTTAATTGTATTTTATTTTACTTTATGCCAACAGTGTTAGTTTATAAATTTATTTTATTGGGTCTATTTATCCATTTTAAATTTTTCGTAGTCCATTACCTCAAGGACGTATTTAATTTCAGTTTTTGAATTAAGATTGGAATGTTGAAATGCAACTGTAACTAACCTTTATTTAGTTTTCCTCTTGAATTTATAATTTTCTATCTATTGAAATGTTGGTTTATATTACTTAGTTTGAGGCTACTTATTTTTTTGCTAACTGTTGGCAAGTGTGGTGTAATGTGACATGTAAAACTGCCATATCTCGGGAGGTTCCCTGTGAGGTCGTATAGGGGAGTAGATGCAATGGGGAATTATGAATTATTTGAAAGGGGTTGCAAATGGGACCAATATGGGATGGTCATTAATCCATTCTTCCCCTAGTTCTATGATTACTCTCTTTGTACCTTCCTCTTGGAGGCTAAACCCCTTATACAAACAAGGGTAGGTACCTAGGAGATGTATGGAAGGGTCCTTAGAGAAGGGCCTTGAGACCATCTCTCCTAATGGCTATGGTACTCAAGAATCTCCATCCTTGTAAAACCCATTAAGCCTTGTGATGATGTGAGCTATGTGTACTTGTTGTGATGTATGGATAAATTTTTAAATAAATGACATGTGAAAGTACTTGACTGCTATGTGAGAAAGAAAGTGAAAGATAAAATTGAGGCTACTATTCTTGGGACATGAATTGATATTAGAATGAAAGTATTTTATAACATCATGAGTGATGTTTATGATGCAAAAGGGAACCTTGAAGGGTGTCCAAGGGTGTTGTGGCATTTGGATATGTGTTGGTGCAATTGCTAATCAAAAATGTTAACTACATGGATGGCTACTAACATTTGTTATATCGTGACTATGTTGGATAAATGTTTTATGGTGGAAAATTCCTTTCTAAGAATTTAGATGTTTGATTCATGAAAGGGAACTATTTAATATGTGTTTAATGGTTGAATGCTATGAACTCTTCATCAAGACAATAAAGTAATTCATATTCTAATAGATTTATGTGCATTGCTATATTGAGATTAATTTCCTAACCTTAATGACTTCCAGGAGGAAGTCTAAGCTAAGGGGAGGGGGATGTAAGACCCCGTTTCACATGTGAATAATACAATCTTAATTTTTTTATATTTCTCCTAAATAGATGTTTAGTTATATTTCAGACAATGCATAGTGTGATTGTGTGACAATGTACTCGTATTTCATTTTGACATGTTTATTATCATTTCCATGAAGGTATTAGGAACTTGCAAACTATGAATACGAATTGGAATTTTAATTAAATTGTTGTACAATTAAATATTACTTTAGTTAACAATATTAATGTGACATACAAATGTTGTTTATGATTTCATTGGTAATGTGTAGGAAAGAAAGAGTGCCGATGCGAGAAGGGAAAACCAGTGAGAACAAAATTGAAAGACATCCTCTGGTGGTTATGTATTGGATTTCCTTATTTTGGAGTTTAGGAAGAAATAAAATTATTATACTTATTCTTCTAGGTTGAAAAGGTAGTAATTGTGTGTCATGAGAGATGTAAGTTGGGGTTAGGGATAGAAACCCTTGTATCCAAGTGTGAAACTCGGATGGAACCTTAAGTGGGTCTTTAAAGTGGGTTTTTGGTCAATTTCTTGGGTTGGGATGCATAAATAAACCCCCTAGGGTCTAAAACATTATGGTAGGGGTCAAGTGGGCATGCAATAGTGCCCCAAGGACATGAATTGACTTCTGAAAAGTCTTCATAATGAGGAGTGACGAATTTTGATTAAAAGATGGGGTGCAAAGATTGAGGGGTTGTCCAAGTGCATGTATCCCTCTTAAAGAAGGAAAAGACCCTCATTGATGAGGGAGGTCATTCACACCTCCCCATCCAAGGGTTACAATTTGTGAGTTTTCTGTATATTGGGGGAGGAAGAAGGAGTGGGGTGCTACCCACTTCTCCTCTTGGAGAACTAGAGTGGAGATGGTAGAAAGAATGAGAAGAGGAGAGGATTCCACCTCTTTGAAAGATAGTTCAATCAAGATGGCTTGGCTTGGAGAGGAAAGATGGATACAAGAGTTCAAAAAGAGATAAGTTCTTCCTATTTCCATTTACTATTTTTTATTGGTTGTAGGAAGGTGGCATAGTGTAGTGATTATGGTTGAAAATAGAAGTAGAGAATCTAGATGTATGAAATTGGAGCTACATTAGTTTTATCCTTTGAAAATATGAGAAAAGACTCCATTTATCATCATGGAGCTTTATTCCTTGCTCGGGGGTATGGCTAGAGCCCATAAGGCTCCAGGACTCCATTACGGTAGGGTGGAGAGAAAGCCCAAATCAATTGTGTGTCCTTCATTGTATTTCTTAAAATTTGTTAGTAATATGAAAAGCTGGTGTATAATATAACATAAAAGAATAAATAAATAAATAATACACAAAGGAAAGAAAATCAAGCCTTATCCCTTTGTGTGGTTTCTTAGCATCTCCAAATACTATTTGCAAGATCAAAAGATAGTAAACTATTGAGAAATTAGAGAATGGAAACATCGAGACCTTGTTTTGGGCATGCAATACTTTGTTTCTCAATATTATTGGTGGCACTAGTTTGTGGAACAAAGGGAAATGTTGTATTTTTTTTACAATCTATTGATGAATAAAAGAAATAAACTTATATTAACTAAATGGGCTCTCATTTGTGTTAGTTATAATCTCATGGGAAGTGTTGCAATTTACTCATTTTGGTTAAATTGTCGCTTTACTTAACAAAAATCTCAATGGGTGTAATGTTAACTATTTCAGACCTGATATGTTTTTTTGTAACATAAACAATTTAAGTTGAATTTTGTATCAACTTCACTAATAATGCCTACTATTATGAACAAAGGACTTTTATTGTGTAAAGGATCAGACTATTGAGAAAACAATGACATTTCGATTGCCTTCTGGGAATAGAAAATAAAATATAATGACACCTGTAACTATGGCTAGAATGTGAAAAATAGAAAAAGTGTTGTGATGAGATAAGCTAACATCATATGCATGAAATAGTATAAACAAGAATCAAGAAATAGCACTATTAATAAAACTTTTAGTGGAACTTAAATCTACATAAGGAATTTCCTACAGTGAACGGAACCAAATTTCTAAGGAATAATACGTGAAAAAAATAGCAATTGTGGGAATAGGACAGAGGGGTGGCTCTCTGTGAGGGTCACAACCTAATTATAGAGGAGACATGAGCCTTCAGCCTAAGGGGGCTCACCCCTGTGGAGGGCACGTCTCCATTGATCACTACCGTGTCTCATAGGGTTGGAAACCCTTAGAGGGATTAAATAAATAACCTCCAAATCTGCTCATCACAACATAAATTCATATTACATATGAACATAAAACTTGTCTCCTCTCAATCACAATGCCCACATTGGTATTCAAACCAGGTCAGAGTCTCATATCACAAAATTTAGTCACGTCGCTACACCACCAGGGAGATTTGGGGTACTCTTTATCCTGCAATTTAAAGTCTAAACTAACTATTCCAGTTGGGATACTTCAGAACTGCCTTCATTTGATGAACGAACACACCAGGAGTATTCTATTTAGACTTTCATTTTTTTAACTCGACTTGATTCTATGGAGTTTATGGCAAAACACCTCCCCAAAGTTTTCTCAATTTTCTCAATTCCTTTAGCGTTTGAGCAGTTGGTTGTGGTTTAACCCCATTGGTGGTTGGTAGGACCTCAAACACGTTGTACCTCTTGACTGATAAATTTTTCTTGGATACCACTGGCACTTTTGGGGGATTGGATGACTAAACATGTATAAATTCTTGAAGTAGGACGATAGCCGTTAATTCTCAGGATGTGCCCATATGCAATTCTAATGAAGTCATATAATAACGTATGAAATGATCACAAGTAAGGTACAAATGAGTAGTGTAATCAGACACCTTCTAACAATTCCATTGAATCATTAAACTGACATTAATAGAGGTGCCAATGATAAATTTTTGGCCTGGTTTACTTTTCCCATGGTGATAATTAATAACGCCTCCACCTAGAATCAGACTAGACGAGGAGTGCTGACATCTATCTTAATTCGATGCAGTAGGTTGGAGTAGAATATAATTGAAAATACATACTCAGAGAGACCTATTCTTCCTACATATCAGATCAATCAAAATATTTTTTGTAGATAGGATAGAAATTTTAGAGCTGAATGGAGTGGTCTCACCCACCACGTGCTCCTACTTTTCTTTGGTTGTGTCAGTCTACCAGCAGTATATCAGGTGGTTGTATAAATCGAGGGGATGTGATTTGATCATGATATGCAGGGGAAGTAAATTCTATCCAACACCTCACTGCCTTATTCAGTGGGTGGTTGAAATCAATGACATGAAGGGAAATGAAAAAGTAATTAATGCCTCAGTAATGTTTGCTAATGTGATCTCCAATTGGGATGTGCATGGGTTTTTAGAAAAAAAAACATCCTTATTCAAAGGAACCGTGGGACGTATTTCTTCTTTTTAAGAAGTTAAAGAGACATGTTTTAATGTTATTGATAGTATTTACTAAATTGTGAATGGACAAATAGAGGACTAATACAACCTACCATCAATATGCCTACATTTCTATCAAATCACATAATTCAAATTTATTTTCTATTAGGCGTTAGATGAGACTTACATGTAGGAAAATTATAGCATTAAAACAAGTGCTTGAAATAAGTACTTTAATGGCGATATCAATGAAATTTGTAAAATATTCAGATTCTTATAAGTTGATGTGTGCTTTTTGAAAACATCTAGTAAGGCTTCGATATCCTTTCTTTAACGAATATTGTAGATAGATAGAAGGAGTGAGTGAGTGAGAGAGAGAGGGAGTTGAGAGAGTGAGAGGTGGTAGGAGAGAGAGAGGAGAGAGAGAGAGAGAGAGAGAGAGAGAGATATATGTATATATATATATATATATATATATATATATATAGGTAGAGGATAGAGGTAGAGGGGAGAGAGATAGGAGGAGGAGGAGAGAGAGAGAGGGAGTTGAGAGAGGGAGAGGGGTAGGAGGAAGGGGAGAGAGAGAGAGAGAGGGAGGGTAGATATATAGGTAGAAGGTATAAGGGTTAAGGGAGAGGGAGAGATATAATTAGGCTTAAGGGCTGAGGGGTATATGGTTGGGTTGACAGAGAGTAGAGGAGAGAGATAGATATAGCAGGCAGAGGAGCTGAGAGAGGGAGAGGGGTAGGAGGGAGACTTAGAGAGAGAGATGGAGGGGTATTTGGGTTATGAGGTAGAGGGTGGTGAGGGTAGAGGGAGAGAGATGGAGGAGGAGTGAGAGAGAGAGCTGAGAGAGAGAGAGAGAGAGAGAGAGAGAGAGAGAGAGAGAGAGAGAGAGAGAGAGAGAGAGAGAGAGAGAGAGATAATGGAGGGTATGGAGGGTGGAGGGGAGAGATGAGTGGAGTGAGAGAGAGGGAGTTGAGGAGAGGGGTAGGGAGGGAAGAGAGGGAGGGAGTGGGAGAGAGATAGAGGGTAGAGGATAAAGGGTGTAAGGGTTAACGGTAGAGGGTAGAGGGGAGAGAGATAGAAGTAGGGTTTAAGG
>VDFB02151518.1:35500-66557 GCA_007258455.2 Sequoia sempervirens
ATAGAAATGGGGTCTCATGATGATTTTCCAAGCTCACTAGCTCGCCAATAGGGTAGGGTTGAGAAGGTAGGGGTAATGTGATAGCAACCTAGGTGGTGAAGACCCCAATGAAGTAAAAATTATCAGAATGAAACAAGAAACCAACCCCTTAAACCCTATACACTCAACTTATCCCAAACACACACCTAAAGACTTGTAGCTCTCCAAAACTTCCCACAGCCAACCAAGTCCTAAAACACCTTCAAAAAGGTCTGCAAAAGCTTAAAATTTCAAGATATATTGTTGCCCCCAAAGATTTCTTCAAACCTTAGCACTAAACCACCATTTTCCACTAAAAAATGCACCATTTGACATCTAGGGCATCACCTAAAACCCTTCTATTTTCCTCCCTTACACACAAAACTTTGTACACATGTTTTATAATCCTAACTAAGCCTTTCCACCGAGTTACAGAAGCATACAATGGGTGGAAGGCTTAATATGACATTTTCATGCACTCAAAACCCTTAAAATAGGGTATATAGACCGACCCTCAGTAATTGGCTTCTAAAATGCACAAAATCACTTGAAATCCAATCAAACCAAAACTAAAATGGAGTTAAGTCTGCTGCCCACCGAATTCCATCTAAAAGAGGGGTTTTGAATGAAAAAGAGAGGTTTGAAGGAGTAAAAGTGGGTAAAGTCAGGGGCCAACATAATTTGGTGGTCAATTAGGTTTGTGCAGGCAGAATGAAGAGTGTTGGAAGATGTTTTGAGGTTGTATGAGGTCTGGATATGGGGTTTCCAATAAACCCTAGTGAAATTTGAGAAAAGTGAGGGTTTAGAGGATAGTGGGGTTAGAGGGCCAATCAAGCCCTAAAAATTATTGATTTTGTGGATTTGCAGACTAGTAAATGCTGCCTAATGGTGTTTTGCAATTGGGAGAGTGATTGAGAGGGTGTGACTTTGTTAAATAGACCTATTTGGGGGTCTAGGACATCGTTGAAGCACTAGGTTGAGGGTTTTGTTTCAAAAGAGTCTCATAGGATTTTGAGCCATGCGAAAGTATGTGCTAAAATGTGTCTAAAAAGAATGAGGGTTGGAGAGATTCTTTAGAAAATTTGAAAGTTATGTCAAGAAAGGTAGGTCTGCTGACCTACTAGAGAAACTAGGTGAAAAACTGAAAACAAGCCAAGATAGTGATTTGGGGGAAGAAAAGTGGTTGGAAGTTCTTTGTATGGTGAAAGTGGATTGAAGGCCTCGCTATCATTGCATCAATCATCCTCAAGTATAGCAAGCACAAGACGTTTTTCAATTATCCTCCTTTCCCTTACAACAATATACAACCAATTGTAAATGAGTACAATGGTGGAACTTCAAAACATTTTGTTTTTCCTCAATTAACAAATTTCAAGACAAACCATAAAGGACAATAATGATCAATGCTAGGACTAACTAATTAATAAGTATACACATGAATAAGTCAAGCATGTACATGTGAATAAGGGAAGCACAAGTACTCAAAAACACGTAAGCCTTGAAGTATATACATGAATACATAGTATACACAAATTAATACAAAGTATATGCATGAATACAAGGTATACTCATGAAAACACGTAAGTCGCAAAGTATACATTGGAATACACGTAAGTCACAAAGAATACATGTAAGTTGTAAAATATACACTTGAATACACGTAACTCATATCTATTGAACGATGGATTTATAATGCAAATATGGACACCATTGATAATATAGATTTGTATGAACCAAATATCCATGTAGGCATACATCAATATATGTCGATATAAGTATAAAATATAGGTAAAAAATAGCCATATAGGTTTACGAGAATGCCATATAGGCATACAATGTCAAATATATCCAATACAAAATATGTACAAAAATGCCATATAGGCATACAACAAAAGGCTCTGGAATCAAAAGTCATTGCTCTCCAGGCTCTCGAAATAAACTCTTGCCCTTTGCTTGTCGATCAGATGGCGATATGTCTATCACTCATTTATGTTGCGGTCGAGGAGTGCTCCTAGTGCTCCTCCTAGGGGTTAGTTCTTGCTCAGGTCTTATCTGTTACAATAAGAAGTAAAGACATTAATATATAGAAATTACATTATCAAAAATGATATATTTAACAAAATAATCACTTATCGCCATCTGATGATCACTCTCCATGAGGGAAATATTGAAATGCCCATGCTAAGGCATGTTGAAGCCCTGTATAAACCATCCAAATAGAAATTAAACTACGAATCAATAATGGTTTGATTTTTCACTAACTAACATCTATAACAACGAATGTAAATTGAAATTTAGTAATTTCCCTCATACCTCCCCTGCCAGAGCCATCGAGGATTCTATAGCAGATGAAACATCGATCTCCATTTCCCTCATCACATTCAAAGGTGTTTCCGCTTGCAACATCTGAAAATGAAACAACAAATTATTTAGTCACAAAAACTACAATAGCGATCCACATCATGACTTATAATGTATGAGATAATGAACAAAATTTTGAGTACTTATTAAACTATAAATTTCTACCTATCATGCTTACTATTTTCCCTATTTGTATCTTGTTCGAAAACACGTGTTTTTAGGCTTTTACCCATAGCAGCAAGTCGGTGAACCATTTGATAAAATGCTTTTGTAGACATGTAGGATAACTATGGTGGCATAGAGAAGGCAGTGAACTGTTTGAAAAAATGCCTCAAAGAAATGGGGTCTCGTGGTGATGAAATGCCATGACAAAAAAATGCACAACATGGCATTCCATCACCATAAGACCTCATTTCTTTCAGGCATTTTTTCAGACAATTCATTGCCTTCTCTATGGTATTATTGCTTACTATTATGCTTTGATAGAAAATTTCTATAGTTTATTGGAAAGCACCTATTTTAGGCTTTTAGCCATAGTAGCAAGGAAGTGAGTAGTTTGATAAAATGCTTTGGTACACATGTATGGAAAATGTGGTATCATAGAAAAGGTGGTGAGCTATTTGAAGAAATGCCTGAAAGAAATGTGGTCTCATGGTATTCCATCACCATGAGACCGCATTTCTTCGAGGCATTTTTTCAAACTACTAATTGCCTTATCTATGCTATTGCTTACTATTATGCTTTGATAGATTTTTTCCAAGCATTCATAGTTTG
This sequence comes from Sequoia sempervirens, assembly GCA_007258455.2. Taxonomy (NCBI): domain Eukaryota; kingdom Viridiplantae; phylum Streptophyta; class Pinopsida; order Cupressales; family Cupressaceae; genus Sequoia; species Sequoia sempervirens. Next base: position 38,654 of record VDFB02151518.1, read on the forward strand.
TTGGAAAGCACCTTTTTTAAGCTTTTAGCCATAGCAATGAGGAAATGAACTGTTTGATAAAATGCTTTGGTAGACATGTATGGAAAATGTGGTAGCATAGAAAAGGCGGTGAGATATTTGAAAAAGTGCTTCAAAGAAACTAGGTCTCATGGTGATGGACATCACCATGAGACCACATTTCTTTGAGGCATTTTTTCAAACAACTCATTGCCTTGTCTATGCTATTGCTTACTATTATTATTTCATTTATTCCTTCCAAGCATCCATAGCATAGAAAAGGCAATGAACTGTTTGACAAGATGCCTCAGTAAAAAGTGGTCTCATGGAATGCCATGACAAGCAAATGCAATTGGAAGCTGCTCCTACTTATTACTTATGCTATGTGAAGTAATTGCATCACTGCTTATGTTGACTTTCTAAACAACAATATTGTAGTTGAAATTTTGTCATCTATCAACATCTAGTTATTAGTGATGGAATGTGAAGTAATGTTTTGAGTTTGAAAGATGTGCAATGCAATGTAATCAATGATATGCATATAAACTACACAAATCTATTAAGTGCAATTCATTAGTTAAACTCTTTATTTTATTACTTGTGTGTAGGTTTGACTAAATCCACTGACACTGGGAGGTGTTCTCACGAAACCTCCAATATTAGCCTATTCAACATCAAAAATCACATATTAAAATACCATTCATTAAACAATGCTATTAACATGTCATAAATTTATAATTGTTTACTAGTTACATACCTCAACGGTAGATTTTTGAATTTTATAATATTTTTTTTGTATTTTTACAAATTTGATTTTTTGTAACTTTTAATTTTTTAAATATTTTTTTTGTATTTTCAAATATTCAGATCAGACACAAAAAGATGAAAAAATGAAGAACGACGAAAGAACAAAACGAACGACACAAAACCAAATGAAGGAATGAAGAAGATGAAACCAAACAAATGAAACCAGATGAACAAATGACATAGAAACGAAGACAAACAACGAAGAACAAAAATGAAAAGATGGGGATTGGGATCGAGACCAGTCAAGGAGCGTGAACCCGAACAACACCCGAAGGCAAAGCAGGGATTGAGATTGGGAACAAACACAGAATGTGAACCCTCAAAAGTGCAAGGTGTGGGTTCCAGTACGAAACCCAAGCCCGAAAGACAGACACACAACAAACATGGGAATCAAGATCGGGACGGAACTAGGAATAGCAACCTTGGAAAGGTTCTTTGTTCCGATTCTGGTCTGATACCCAAACCTGAACCAAACAAAAGAAACATAAAGAAATCGAAGATCGGAGTCGAGATGGAACCAAAACTTGAAACCTTGAAAGGTGTCAAGTGTCAATTCCATTTCAAAACCCGATCCCAACAAAACAACGATGACAAGTAAACAAAGATTGGAGTCGGGATAGAACGAGAACTTGAACTTTCAAAATGTGTAGAGTGCAAGTTCTAGTTTGAAACTTGTATCTGAAAAAGACAAAGAAAACAAACAAGGCACAAGAAATGACAAAAAACGAGAACAAAAAACCACGAATATGAAAAAACCAAATAACGAAATGGAAGGAAAAAAAAGGGGGTCCCCAAATTTTTAAAGTAAAAAGTTGGGGCATGTATGTAGGGCATAACAGGTATCCCTATCATCCAGCCCAACATCCAACCCACCTTACCTTGGTCTTTACATTTTGCCAAGTTATGGTCGAGAAAAGGTGTCACACTGGGGCAAGAGTAGTCCCTCGAGGATGTATGCAATAACCTGTAAGCCACATGCATCGAGTAAACCCAGACCTCAAAGTCAAATCCAAGACCATGGGGAGCATACCCATGACTTATTTTTTTATTGACTCAAGGGTATCCCTACGACCCAATCCAATGTCCAACCCGTCTTACCGTGGTCTTACATTTTTCCAAGTTGGGGTCAGGAAAAGATGTCATGTAGGGCCAAGAGTAATCCCTTGAGGATGTATGCAACAACCCATAAACCACGTGCATCAAGTAACCCAAACTTGCAAGTCAAACCCAAGACCATGGGGAGCATACCCATAACTTCTTTTTTTTATTGACTCAACAGTATCCCTACGACCCATTCCAACACCCAACCCACCTTACCTCGGTCTTATATTCTACCAAATTAGGGTAGGGAAAAGATGTCACACTGGGGCAAGACAGTCCCTTGAGGATGTATGCAACAACCCGTAAGCCACGTGCATTGAGAAAACCCAGACCTCAAAGTCAAACCAAAGACCATGGGGAGCATACCCATGACTTCTCTTTTTATTAACTCAAGGATATCCCTATGGCCTAGCCCAACACCCAACCCACCTTACCTTGGTCTTACATTCTACCAAGTTGGGGTCAAGAAAAGGTGTCACACTGGGGCAAGAGTAGTCCCTTGAGGATGTATGCAACAACTCGTAAGCCACGTGCATCGAGTAAACCCAGACCTCAAAATCAAATCCAAGACCATGGGGAGCATACCCATGACTTCTCTTTTTATTGACTCAAGGGTATCCCTATGACCCAACCCAACACCCTACCCACCTTACCTTGGTTTTACATTCTGCCAAGTTGGGGTCAGGAAAAGATATCACACTGGGGCAAGAGTAGTCCCTTGAGGATGTATTCAACATCTCGTAAGCCACATGCATTGAGTAAACACAAACCTTGAAGTTAAACCTGTTGTGCCCTCAACACACATGCCTCATTCAAAACAGGGACCCTCTTTTCTTTCGCCTCAATGAGTTGTTTTGTCATCGCCTCATTTTGTGTGCCCCCATTTTGGTGTCCTGAATGGTCAACGTGTTTCTTAGTTTCATTTTGAGTTGACCGTGTTTCAATCCCCTTCAATTTTGTTAGGTCCTAGTGCCTTGCGGAGCTTCCTTGGAAGTTTGCTTCTGCCAACGGCTATGGGGCCTGTCGGGCCCGCCCCACCGGGTTTCCCTTATTGAGCTTCCTCCAGGTGTTCGCAATTTTAAATGGTGGAAGGCTTCCACCTTCCCAAACCCTGGGGCCCCAATCCTCATTTTTCCCCCATTTAAACTTGCAATGTTTTGGACTGCCTTCATCTATGCTGGGCCCAACTATCTAGAATTCTACCCTCAGAACTCCATATTGACTTTGTCGTTTCCAAATGACAAACCTGCGATGGAACCCCACCCTGCGATCCCCAAGCTCCCCTTCGCCGACAACTTCCAAAATGAAGTTTCAAGTGGCCATCTGATCGCGTCTTCCCAGCCCTCGGACCCTAGACCTCCTGCCGCCGTCCAGGATTTGAATCCACCAACCCTCCTGTTGTCCATACGGGCATTAAATGAGGGTGTTAAATGCATATTGGGGTATAAATATCTGGCCTGACCTATCATTTTCATTTGTCAGGTTTGCTAGAGGATTTCAGAGTGCGTTCAAGGAGTTCAGTGCATCCGTCGCCTGCCACCCTCACATCCGTGATCATCATTTGGTCGTCCTTGGTAGATTTTCCAACTTCCCTCATCGGACTTCCAAGGTAGGTTCGTCGATCATTCCTTCAAATTTTTTTTTATAATTTTACGCCTAAAATGATGAATAAACATGGGCTAATATGCATTAACTTGATAAAACATGACAAAACCTACAAAACCCATGTCTTCAAATTCTGAAAAAACCTCCAAATCATCTCATAAGACCAAACCGAAGTTAGACCTCACCACTATTGTTCTTCACATAGGGCATTCGCGCCCTTCGAGCCCGTTCCCTTCTGCCGCCGTTAAGAACTTAGAAAAGGAAACAAACTTTTTCAAATGGCGGGATGCCCTCTTGGGCCCGCCACCTTGGACCTCTGCCATCCGATCGCCATCAAACTTACCAAACTTCAAACTTAAAGATTGGCCTCCATTTCTGCTTCTCGGGCCCAAGACATCGAGATTCTATCCCTGGGGTGCTCTGTTGCTTCCATCGTTCGTAAAACGGCGAGGAGAACCCGTCCACCCGAGATCTGGGGCCCACCCCGTCTTTCGACGTCCGATGTTGAGCTCAAACCAACTGACCAAAAAAGTCATCGAGTCCTAGTCCGCAAACTTCCGTGGCAACTTCGCCCCTTCGAAACGTCCACCTATCGGTGACCTTTTGCCTCTCGGGTCTTGACCCTCCATTTGTCATCCTTGCTCTCTCTAGGTCCTGACCATAGGGATTCCTTCCCAACTTGGTCGGTTCAAAAGGGAGGAATGAGCCCACCTTTCCAACCTCCGGGGTTCGCTCTCCTTATCGCCGAGAGAAACTTCACAAAGAAATCCAACGGCCAAGTTTGATGTCGGGTTCGATCCGTAGGGCCGCTCCTTCCGGCTTTCCATGCCACGACCACCATTCTGAATGGTGAAACCCTGACGGCTTCCCGCCCCTTCAGGCCCAAGCACCTCAAAGTAGAAAGTGAACATTGGTCATCCTTTGAGCTCCCAGGTCCTGGACCTGGGAGTTCCAACCCCAGAACTCCGTTTCTTGCTGGTTGTTTCAAACAGCAAAGCCCTGACAACTTTTCAGCCTTGAATCTTCGGGAGCTCCAAAATTGATGAAAATAACCTTGAGTTTGAAAACCAATTTCGACCCACGTGCTCAAATTTGACCCTCTTCGACACGAGCCTTTCAAACCATCAAAATATGAAGATGGGAGAAATCACCCAGATTTCCCTACCTTGTTTGCCCTTCAAAAAACAACATTCCTACCAGGGAAATCCAGCCCCTTGGGCCCAGGTTGTCCAAAATCCCTCCAGAAAATGACTAACGATATTTAGAAGTAAAAGTTTTATTTTATGAGTGATAAATTGTCTAATTGGATTTCGTCCACAGTATTTCAACTAATATTAATGCTTTCGTAGTTGGTTGTACTCATTACGTCTCTATTTGCAGGATATATGGAATCGGGTGCAGGACCCTCGAGGGCAGCTGCAAAAAAGGACAAAGGAAAGAAAGCGGGCAAGAATCCTTGTGGAAGAGAGGACAAAGAACAAATGAAGTACTAGTTCCAGGGTGAGCCTCTACATTCAAAAATCATCACCAACTGGAAGCAAATCATAGATACCAATATCGGCCATGTCGATATTGATGAATTTAAGCAAAGGGTCAGAGTCCACCTGAAGACCGACAATGCCAAATTGATTAGACAAAGTGGAATTGCAAAAGCTGTAGGCTTCCCTCTGTCCCTCATAGCCCCCGAATTGGTCATGGCTTGTCAGCAGGCCTATCAGCCATAGACGCGAACCATTGTTGATAGGAATGAAAATATTCTTGCTGACATGTCGGGTGAGGCAATTACGAAGACCTTTCACATCCCCACCTTTGAGGAGATGGAGATGCCTACCATTGAAGAATGTAAAGCAACATGGGACGAGGATCCGATGGGCTGCAAGAATCTAATAAATTAGTATTGGATCAAGGAGAAAAGGGGCAGCGCTGCAAAGGTTCCTCAGGAACTCTTCCGCAACGACTTCCACGAAGACTACCGTGACTTGGTAACTATGTTGAGCAGAGTGATGGGCCTCCCCACCACTGCTTTTTTTAGGAATGGATGGTATATTTTGTAGAGCAGATCCTCCATGGGGATGAGGATGTCACTACAAAAGCCTCGTTCTACTGGGGAGGCATCATAAGCGACTGCTTTCACGAGCAGTTCATGAATGTTAAAAAGACCTCCAGGTTCTACATGACCTCCTATCTAGTGTACTCACTGGAAGAGCAGAGGCAATACAGTGGATTGTTCATGGCACTTGATGAGGAACCAGGTTGAGCATTAAAGGTCTATGACAGATACCCCCAACTCGAGTTCAAAAATATCAAGAAGGAATATTGCAAGGTGAATGACACCTTCATTGGCCACATCACCATATTGCTTGGAGGGGATTTTGAGAGGAGGGTCTCTCACAGTGCTCGGACATTCCTAAAGAAATATGCCTTCCTATTCATACAATACCCCAAGTTTACATATATTCATGCCCAATGTTTCACAGAAAGGCCGAATAAGCTGCCCCAGTACCCCAATGACCAGATTATACTGTTAGAGATTTCCTGGTAGCTGCAACATATACATTCAATCCTCAGTGGCAAACACTTGGTAGGGATCCCTTATCCCTTAGCTTTCGGTTGGGGGATGTACAAATTGCAAACTTCCTAGTGTGTTGGGAATTCTAAGAAGGAATTGGCAGAGTATCACTTTCGCCTACACACTGCTCGCCCACAGATGGACCCATATGGGCATGTAAGAAAGGCACTAGGACCAAGGTTCGCCCATTTGCATCACGTTGAATATTTCTAGGTAGATTGTCAATATGACAAGGAGGTGTGTGCAAGGCATTACATGTGGATGACTGCATACTTCGTAAGAAGGGTGCAACTATTTCCCATACCGGATCAGGTCGAAGAAGATGAGAGCACCGTAATGGAGCCCAAGTATGCCGCAGTCACTAATTTGTCACTACCAACAATAGATTGGGATGAGCAGGGGGTTGATGACCTTGATTTTATCACCAAGCCAATTCAAGCTCGTACCAAAGAATGGGTTGATAGACAAGTAGCCCAATTGAAGCAACAAGGGTTTATTCTAACATATGAAGGGCTCAAGAGTGAACCTAGTGCTACAAAGGATGTTACTGCCACAACTTCAACAGGAGGAACATCTAAATCTCCTCCGCTCACAAGAACAAAGAAGAGGAAAGGGACTGAGGCAGAATAGTCGCCAGATCCCAAGGTTTATTCATGAAAAGATTCAGGAGGTTCACCCTCTAAGAAACCCAAATGGATGGGAGGCGTCATGGAGTAGCCAACCATTCAAGAGGGTGAGGCAGGGAAAACAGATCAGCTAGAACCTCCTCCAGCTCTCCCTATCTCTGCCCCCCTTCCATCTGTTTCCCAGGCCATGGTTGCCACATCCCCGCCTGTTGTAGACATCTCAGTCCATCTCACCTCCTCTCCCCCGACTATGCCCATAATAATGGTTCAATCCTCCTCTGCTACAACTTCACCGCTTTCCTCAGCTACCATGTCACCTACTACATTGCTTCCACTAGAAACAACAACAATACCAATGCCCACACTCACTTTGCCAGAAGCTTTCTCAAGGCATATGCAGAATGTCCCCTCTGAGATTTCTCAAATATTTTTGGATCCCACCATCCAAGTTTCCGTAGCGTAGGTCCTCACCAGTGCTACACCCTCGCAACCCCCAACAGGACCACCAACAATGGAGGCCACGATGCTAATCTCAGAAGAATGGGAGATGCGGGAGAAAGAAGCTTCAAAAGCAGTGGAGGAAGAAGTCGATGATTACCACGAACACCCAAAGTATGAACACCGACAAATTGACAGGGTGGTCCATGAAGAAGAAGAAACAAGGTCTTCTAAAAGTGGAGATGAAGAAGAAGACGTCGGTGGAAAGGTTATTACATTTGATGATGATTTCGAAGAGGAAATGTCCCGACAATTAAGAGATGATAAAGAAGAAGGGCAAGAAGGTGACAAGGCAGCAGAAAATGTGGAACTCCCTACAGGGGAATAGTAGGAGGATGTGTCATCTCCTCATAAAGAAGAAGAAAATGTAGAAGAAGACAAGCTCAAGGGTGAGGCTCAAGTTGGAAAAAGCCTCAAAATTGGACAGCCAGAGGAGCATGTGCACAAGGATGAACAAACTGAAGAAAGGAAAGGGAAAGAAATTGAGAAAGAAGAAAGTCCCTGGGAGTGATTGCCTACTAAGCCTCCCATCAAATGCCTCATGTTCATCCAAGAATCTAATGAGGAAGAAGGAGACAACACTTAAATGGGAGAAAGGGCTCCCACAGGTGAAAAAATAGAAATCCTAACAAAGGAGGGCGAGGGTGATCATGAATCGCCTAAAGAAAAATTTGCTATGCCCGAATGGCTGGAGAGGTAACTTGAAAAGAAGACTCCTGCCCCAAAGGATCCAAGAGCAAGACTGGAGGCTATCTTAGCCTGAGCACATATCACAACTAGGAAAGAGAAGAAGCCCAAAATCAGATCCAAGGTAACGATGGATGCTTCTGGGTCCCGCACCATGCAGGTAGCAATGCCAATGGTGGGTGAGGAAGGAGTAAGCTATAATATCTCCACCATTGATTTAGGAACAACTACTAGAGAGTAGAAGGTGGACCACCTCGAGGAGTCTGTTGCCACAGTGGTGCATTTAATTTAGCAGGATAAAATTTCAAAGGATGAGCTTAAGGCACAGGTAGCTAATCTGACAGCTTACATTCAACAATGGTCCTCAATAGAAGAAATTCCTACCACATCCGCGACTCCACCCCAATTGTTGTCCAAGGAATAAATTGAAAAGCTAGAAAAAAGAAAGAACCTGGACAAAACTATAGAAGGCTAGTTCTAACAGGTACTATATGTCAGAAATATGGGTATTAGCTGAGCTATTCGAACAACCAACAAGTTCCTGGACTTGCAGCAGTCTCTAGAAAATACAAAGAAACTTTGCATCGACTTCCCTGTGATGTACAAGTCCACCTATCCAAAGATCGAGGCTATCCTTCAGCTACCAAGCACCTCATGGGAAAATGAGCTCACATTCGAAAGGGACAATCACTAGCTGATGGATGTATGGAAATGGGACTTTGATAACAGAAAAGAAAGATTGGAGCAGGTAATTGATAAAGTGGATCCAAATATTGAACGGGTCAAAGAAATTAGAGCTGATTGCACTTGATATTTGAGGCTGATGATGGGATATGACAGACCCACAGTGCAAATTGATCCAGAGAGAATAAAGCCCCATTTCTAGAAAAAGATGGAGGACGGGATGGCAACAGAGATAACCATAGATTTCATGATTTTTTCCGCCCATGCCTTCGTCCATTCAGAACTGTTCAGAGACCATGCCGCCAAGTATGATGAAGACTAGAAAAGGCTTGAGGACAACTCCAAGGAATGGAGCTATCAAGTGTTTCATTTCGAGATCATAGAGGTCGAGAAACTCCAACCGGTAATCTTGAAATTCATAGAGTATGCAACTTTGAAGAAGCAAGAAGGCAACCCTATTGTCAGTGAAGAAATTCTAAAGGAATAACTATAGCAAAAAGAGCAATCAACAAAAGACAAAATGCTACAGTGTTGTCACTAGAAGATGAAAGGGATGAAGACAAAATTGTATTTTAAATTGTAATATATTGGGGGGGTAGGTAGAACCCTAGTTTGTAGTGAATCTTGGCCACACAATGAGGTTAAATCTTGGCCATTCATTCTACTTTTTGGGCACTATAAATGGGGCGTCTCCTCTCATTTTCAAAGGGAGTTGAGTTGTTGTAAAGATATGCTGTAGAAATTTATAATGAAAATACATTGACTTGGTGCATTTTCTGAGTTCTTCACATGTTTCATGATTCAATCTTCATTGTTAGATGCTTATTTAGATTCACATTGTTGTTCTATTTAGCCTTAAATTACTTAGATAGATTTTGTTAGATGTTGTTCTATGATTGTAGAAATTTTTGTTGTGTTGATGCCTTCCAGTCAATACTTTTTGTCGTTTGCTACTAGTAAATGGTCTTGTAAAGTTAGTCTGGGTTGAAACTTGAAGCTGATTTCAAACTTTTATCTTTATTCATGCATGTATGTGGTGGATGAGTGAGAAAATATTTGCAGACCTTTGAAGATAGCATATATTTCATGATACTGTAGGTACCTTGGTTAAATGGAATCCTGTTTGAAGGGAGTTGTCCATAGCAGAACCTCCATGATCACTGTTCACAGCTAGTTGTAGATCTAGGAACCTTCCCTCTTCCCTGCTCTTTTTTTCCTTTTTTAGAAACAACCTATGCTAAGGTTCATTGCACATTGTAAAGCCAAAACCTAAGGAAAACATTGAAGTTTTAGATTGGTGTCTGAATCTACAATGAAATGCACCTTAACTCCCATCTCAGAAACTTTAGATTTTAAGATCCACCTCGCATCCAGCTACGTAATTATTCCCTATGATTACCAACAAAATCACATCAAACATCAACTAGGAGTTCCGTGCAAGTCATGACCTAACACCTGAGAGACCTTGGAGAGATTTTTAGCAACTTTTTATTGGAGATTTCCTTTCAAGAGAGGTAGTGCACATACGCACTGCCTGTGTTGAAAAATTATGCAAAAACACCCATCAACAAAACCCAAGACCATGGGGAGCATACCCATGAATTCTCTTTTTATTGACTTAAGGGTATCCCTATGACCTAGCCCAACACCAACCCACCTTACATTGGTCTTACATTCTACCAAGTTGGGGTCGGGAAAATATGTCACGCTGGGGAAAGAGTAGTCCCTTGAGGATGTATGCAACAGCCCATAAGCCACGTGCATTAAGTAAAACCCAACCCTCAAAGTCAAACCCAAAACCATGGGGAGCGTATCCATGACCTCTTTTTATTGACTCAAGGGTATCCCTATAACTTAGCCCAACACCCAACTCACATTACCTTGGTCTTACATTATGCCAAGTTCAGGTAGGGAAAATATGTCATGCTAGGACAAGAGTAGTCCTTCGAGGATGTATGCAATAGCTCGTAAGCCACGTGCATCAAGTAAACCCAGACCTCAAAGTCAAACCCAAGACCATGGGGAGCATACCCATGACTTCTCTTTTTATTAACTCAAGGGTATCTCTATGACCGAACCCAACTCCTAACCCACCTTACCTTCATCTTATATTCTGCCAATTTGGGGTTGGGAAAATGTGTCATGTTGGGACAAAATTAGTCCCTTGAGGATGTATGCAATAGCCCGTAAGCCACGTGCATCGAGTAAACCCAGACCTCGAAGTCAAACCCAAGACCATGGGGAGCATACCCATGATTTCTCTTTATATTGACTCAAGGATATCTCTATGACCCAGCCCAACACCCGACCCACCTTACCTTGGTCTTACATTCTACCAATTTGGGGTCGGGAAATGTGTCATATTGGGGCAAAAGTAGTCCTTTGAGGATGTATGCAATAGCTCGTAAGCCACGTGCATCGAGTAAACCGAGACTTGAAAGTCAAACCCAAGACCATGGGGAACATACCCATGACTTCTCTTTCTATTGACTCAAGGATATCCCTATGACCCAACCCAACACCTAACCCACCTTACCTTGGTCTTACATTTTGTCAAGTTGGGGTCAGAAAAATGTATCACGCTAGGGCAAGAGTAGTCCCTTGAAGATGTATGGAACAACCTGTAAGCCACATGCATCGAGTAAAACCCAAACCTCAAAGTCAAACCCAAGACCATAGGGATCATACCCATGACTTCTCTTTTTATTGACTCAAGGGTATCCCTACAACCTAGCCCAGTGCCCAAATCTTGGTCTTACATTCTACCAAGTTGGGGTTGGGAAAAGGTGTCATGCTTGGGCAAGAATAGTCCTTGAGGATGTATGCAACAACCCGTAAGCCACATGCATCGAGTAAACCTAGACCGAGAAGTCAAACTCAAGACCATGGGGAGCATACCCATGACTTCCCTTTTTATTGACTTAAGGGTATTTGTATAACCCAGCACAACACCCAACCCACCTTACCTTGGTCTTACATTCTTCCATGTTGGGGTTGGGAAAAGGTGTCACACATGGGCAAGAGTAGTCCCTTGAGGATGTATGCAACAGCCTGTAAGCCACGTGCATCGAGTAAACCTAGACCTCCAAATCAAACTCAAGACCATGGGGAGCATACCCATGACTTCTCTTTTAATTGACTCAAAGGTATCCCTATGACCCATCACAACACCCTAACCACCTTACCTTGGTCTTACATTCTGCCAAGTTGGGGTCAAAAAAAGATGTCACATTGGGGAAAAAGTAGTCCCTTGAGGATGTATGCAACATCCCTTAAGCCACATACATCAAATAAACCCAAACCTCGAAGTCAAACCTAAGACCATGGGGAGCATACCCATGACTTCTCTTTTTATTGACTCAAAGGTATCCCTATGACCCAGCCCAACATCCAACCCACCTTGATTTGGTCTTACATTCTGCCATGTTGGGGTCGGGAAAATGTGTTCCGCTGGGGCAAGAGTAGTCTCTTGAGGATGTATGCAACAACCCGTAAGCCATGTGCATCGAGTAACCTAGGCCTCGAAGTCAAACCCAAGACCATGGGGAGCATACCCATGACTTCTATTTTTATAGACTCAAGGGTATCCCTATGACCCAGCCCAACACCCAACCCACCTTATCTTGGTCTTACATTCTGCCAAGTTGGGGTCGAGAAATGGTGTCACGTTGTGGCAAGAGTAGTCCCTTGAGGATGTATGTAACAACTTGTAAGCCATGTGCGTTGAGTAAACCGAAACCTCGAAGTCAAACCCAAGACCATATGAAGCATACCCATGACTTTTGCTTTTGTTGACTCAAGGGTATCCCTACGACCTAGACCAATGCCCAACCCACCTTACCTTGGTCTTACATTTTACCAAGTTGGAGTCAGGAAAAAAGGGTGTTGTGTTGGGGAAAGAGTAGTCCCTTGAAGATGTATGCAATAGCCCATAAACCACATACATCGATTAAACCCAAACCTTGAAGTCAAACCCAAGACCGTGCGGAGTGTTGTACCCCAAAATTAAAATTTTTGTTACACTTATACATTTTGAAGAAATGAGTAAAAGTCTTGATAAATCTACAAAAAGGTCAAAATTTAGGTGTGCATGTCTTGCATGAGGGGTTAAAATGTAAAATTTCCAAAATCTGATGATCTGGGTCTGCTTAGAGCAACCTAATCTACAAAACCCAGATCTCGATTTTTCATCCCTACTTTTTAGGAAAATTGTTATTTTTAGAAATTTCCTAAAAAAAGTAACTTTTTCTAGGTTTCTTTCGAAACAAATATTGGCAAAACTTTTTTAAAATAGAAAGTTGGTCATTTAGGGTTCAAACTGATTTTGATTGGCTCAAAATACTTCCATATCAAGCTGGTGCAGTCAGAATCTCAAAAAGATCAGTTTTTCCCTAGTGGGTCTATTCTGCTTTTTCAGAAGCATATCAAGAGCTCCAAGGTCATCAATGGAGGTCAATCAGCTGCTAGGCGTCAGATTCAACACTCAAGCATTCAACAAGAGGTGAGTTGGTGAGCAAGCACGAAGAAATGAGGAAGTAGGTGAAAACATTGAAATTTTGACTAAGTCTACTTGACTTGGGCGCCCCAGGTGAAGAAGGGCGCCCATCTTTTTAGGGCACCAGATGATAAAATTAGGGTTTGAGATTCTAAGAAAGGTTGCTCAGTTTCCTTCCAGCTCCACAATGGATTTGACAATATAGTCATCAGATCATCCAATCATTTGGAATTCAAGATCAAACAGGGAGGATCCAAACAAAAGTCAGACGAGAAACATGAAAATCACCAAAATTTGACTAAGTCTGGGAACTTTGGGCACCCTAGGTGCCCAGGGGCGCCCAACTTTTTGAAAGGCCAAATATAGCAGTTAGGGTTTGTGGATAAGATCAATCTCTTCAGATTTCAATCTGCTTCACAACGAATATCTTCGTCAAGGCATCCAAATGGACAATCGCTGGCAAATCCAGATCAAAGTTGAAGGTACAGAATGAAGGTTTCAACTCTAAAGGATGAAAATCAAGAAAATGGCTAAGTCTGGAGGGGTTGGGCGCCCCAGAAGGGAATAGGCGCCCTTGATTTTGAGGGCTTAAACAGGTAAATTTTCTAGTAGAACCTCGAGCGTGATTTCTTCATATTTGAATAGGCTTTCCAATGAGATCATCATCACGCCAATCGGAGCTGGCAGTCGTCAGATGCAAAAGGCTGAACAAAGGGTTTGACAAGAGTGAAATTTCAAAATTCAAAAGCAAGGTGAAAATACAAGAAAATATTCTAAGTATGGTGAAGTTGGGCACCCCCAGCCAAGAAGGGTTCCCAAGCTTTTGATTCCTCTAATGAACTTTTCTGTAGTCAGCACTCCCAGAAGACCCTTGACAAAATCTTCTCAGCTTCACAACGAGTCCAGCCATCAATCCATCTGATGCCCAGATCATTCGATATTGTAAAATCTTCTGAAACAGAGGAGATAAACCAGAAACTTGAAAAAAGTGAATTTTTCTAACACTGGTTAACATGGGCGCCCCTGGAGAGAATAGGCTCCCATGATTTTGAAGGCCTAAACGAAGTTTCTAGTTGAAGATGCCTCCAGAACGATCTTTCCAGATTCAATCAAGCTTCACAATGAATCATTCAGCTTGTCCACCGAATCAACTGAACATCTAGAAATCAAGATCAAACCAGGGGTCAAAATGGAAGAAAAGTTGAAAAACTCAAAAAAATGGTTTAAGTATGAATGAAGTAGGCGCCTCTAGCCAAGAAGGGAGCCCAACTTTCAATGCCTTTGTGAAATTTTCAAAATTTTCAAAATTTTCAAAATTGTGAGATGAAGAGAATGTCCAAGTTCATTGAACAGGCCAATTTTAGGGTTTCTGAAGATTAAAGCAAAAGAAAGCAGACCTATTTCAAACCCTAAGTCTATTTAATACACCTCTTCAATGCAATTTTCATCATTATTGCAGGTAGCATTCCAAGGAGAAAGTTGGAGTAGCAAGTTTGGAGAAATTTTTCAAGATTCAAGAACTCAAGTTTGCTGATTCTTCATCAAAATTTTCAGACCAACAGCATAAGGCCTTGCTTTTTCATGCTTTTTCATCTAGAAGATCAAATTTTTCAAGAAGGCCAAGATTTTCAAATTTTCAGCCATTTGGGTCTTATCATCTCATTCTTCTGAAGAAATTTTCAAGAAGTTCATCAAGTTGCAGCAACCGCTTTTTATTTGCATGTGAGTGAAATCCTAAGTGTATTCAATTTTTGATCATTTGGCTCCTCTCAAATCAATCTTCTGAAGAAAAACCCATATCACAACTTTTTTTAAGAAAATTTCAAATTCTAGGGTTGGCTGCTTTTTCGATTAGCCATCAGTGTTTTTCAAATTTGATCAACTGGGTCCATTTCTAATTGTATTCTGAACAAAACCCAGGTGCTAGCTTTTTTTGTGAAAAATTGAAGAAATTAGGGTTTGCTGCTTTTTTAGTCTAAATTCAAAATTTTCAAAAACGGACGATCTAGGTTGTCATGCAACGAAATTATGAGCAAAACCTATATCTCAGAAAATTTTTGAAAAATTTGTCCGTTGGAGGAAGAAAAATCAGCATTCTAAAAATAGTAAGTTGCTCAAAACTTGTCTGAACCTAGGCAAGTTTACAGTCATTCTTCAAGGTTTTTGAAATGGAGTACACTCCCAATGATTTCAAGACCAAATCAACTCTCTACCATGATTTCATCAAAATAGCTGAGACAAACTTGCATCACATCAAGCCGATGTTTGATCTACATGCTTTGGAGAGCGCAGACAACACTTCAATTAGAAACTTGGGACACTTTGGACTCCTCGCAACAACGTCTATCCCTATATCACTTTAGAGTCTCGAGTTTGTAATCGCTTGCATCAAGCATTACAATCCGGCTACAAGGGAGATTCAGTCAGTTGATGGAAGATTGATCTGCAGTTTGAAACCTGATATAATCGAGAAATGTTTCTCCATTCCCCCTTGGCTTGAAAGTGTCACTATCTCAAAGGGCGAATGTGAGAGGATGTGGCAAATGCACAAGGAAAAATATAGCAAGACTATTTCTCAAAGGTGGATGAAGGAGAAGCATAAGACTTTTCCTAAGAACATCGGGTGAGGCGAGTTCAAAGATAAGATTGCTATCATAATCACCTTGCTCAACAGGGTCACTGGACAAGAAGATGCTACCAAGTTTCAGCCTTGGATGTTCTATGCTATACCCCACATCATGAAGAAGACTGAGTTCTATGATTGACCCACCTTGATCAGTGACAACCTTCATCAGCAGATAATGAAATATTTCTAGATTCATGAGTTCCAGATGGTTTCTTACCTAGTCTACCTAGTGGCCTACCAAGGTCAATTCAGAGGGTTGAACACCGAGGGATCATTGAGTGTACAACATATCTACAACTATTACCCTCAGTTGGAATTCACGAAGTCACTGCATCACTACAAGAGGGTGAATGAGGCTTTTCTGATGTACACAGTGTGGGACCTGGACAATGAATTGCACATATGTATCTCTTCAGACGTAAGGATAGTGATGGTGGAGTGGGCAGATTGGTTCATACAATTTCCTACTTTCACCTATCTTAGAGTCTATGGCTATTTTGGTGCTCCGCTCATGCTACCAAGGTACCCATCAGACGAAGTTGTCTTCATGGAGTTCTTAAGGCAAACACATGATGTCCACGCATTCTTGAGGAATAGAAAGAAACCCATCCTCAATTTTCCATTGGGGTTGGGAATCTATACATGCAAGACATCAGTAGATGCTAAAACCATGGGAGATGAGTTGGACAAACTTGGTCTCAAGCCTTACAGTGAGAGATGGTTGTATGATCCTCATGGTGTCTACGCTGCTCAACTTGAGAGAAATTATGCTCACATATCTGCCCTTGAAGATTTTTGGGCCAATTGTATAGACGAGTTCGAGGTGTGGAGGTGCAGTTACAATAGGCTCACTCTTCACCAGATGAAAGACTGCCTATTAGAGGATATCAAAGGATTGTCAGATGATGATGAGGATGTGTTACTCCCAATGTATGCCTGGAAGAGAATTGAAGATCAACCCCTTCCTCAAGTCAATTGGGCTAATAAGGAATCCCTCTCAGTCGAAGAAAGGATGAGGCAAGTCCTTGAACATAGCAAGGTCTTCCTAGTTCTCAAAAGGAAGAAGTCCATACCAGCAACAGAGCCGCCAAGGGTACAGCCATCACTTCCCTCCTCTTCCAGAGCATAATCAAAAGGGAAAGGCTTAAGTCAGTCTCAAGATGGTGTGAAGGGTAGCAGGTCAACCAAAAATGTAAGAAGGAGGCTAGACTTCTTAGGTATAGTCATACAGGAGCCATCAATGGTTGAAGTAGAATCTCCTTCAGAAGAGCCTATACCTCAGAAGGAGACAGAAGAAGAACCCTTAGCACATGATCCTATACCACTGATAGGGTCTTCACCAATCCATATTGACCTAGATATTGAAGATGATGAAGAAATTGCAATTTTTATCCCCTAAGGAAGTTAGTAAAGATACTAACATGTATTGGTTTGAGAGCTCCTTAGGAAGGGTAAGAAGAAGACCTTCATATCAGGTGAATTTTGATGACTTTGATAACATCTATCAGGAACCTCCTAAGAAGAAAGAAAAGAAGCAAGTTCACTTTGATAGGAATCCTGTGAGATAGTCGTGGAGACTGCAATACCCCTAGAGGACAAGAACATAGATGAAGTTGATATGGACGACTTCGTGATGGTTAAGGCTAACCTTGGTAAAAATACCAGACATGTTGATGTCAGTTTGTTCAGAGTTGTGTCTAAAAGCCTTCAAGAAAGAGTGTTCAAGGATGGAGAAGACAAAGCAGCCCTCAAGGATGAAATACAACAACTTAGGCTTTACATTTCTAACCTTGTCCATGGCTCATCACAAGCGACCCAGCTGCTGCCCCAAGTTTTAGAGACACCAGCTGATCATCATCAGTTGAGACAGCTGGTTATTTGTGGAAGGAAACTCAAGAGCGGATCGGGATTTTCATTGTCAGAGGAAAGGAGATCTTGGCACAGATGTTTTAGTTGACAGAAAACTCTCACGAGCTACGTCAAGGTATTCAAGGGTTTGAATAGTCAATGGCAGAGGTAAAACCAAGGCATGAAATCATCATTGCTGATTTAGATACAGCCTATGGTTCAGTGGTCTCAAAAGAACACAAGAGGCAGATCCTTGCTTGGAGAGAGCGTCATGTCTTCAAGGTTAAAACTTACGAGAGGATATCCAAGGAGTTTATTTCCTACAGACAAAGGGTGATCGAAGCTCTTCTTTTCATCAATGAGTTTGTCATAGAGATTCCTTCTCGGTACAGTCTTGAAGATGGTTCTTACGTCGGGCTAGATGAAGTACAAACTCAATTTTAGAGTGTTGTTCACAGCTGTGATAGCAGCAATACAGTTGGTGGTAGAATGAATCACCTTGCCATGATGTCAACAAGATTTGAAAAAGTGGCCAATGAGGTCGAATATTTCTTAAGATCAATTGCAAATGGAGAAGATATCTTGGAAAAACACAACTTTTCTATTGATGGGATAGATGCACCGGACTGAGAGACAATTTCCTATTTTTTAGCAGATGTGATTGAGATTTGAAATGGCTTTCATCTAGAAGCTTTCTTTCCGCTTTCTTTCTATTCTTGGATCAATTCTTATCCATTCTTTGAAGAAGAGAAAGAAGATAAATGTAATAGTTGGCATTCTTGCTTTTCTTGCTTTCTTAGGTGTTAGATGTTATCTTCTTTCTAGATTTAGAAATAAAGCTTGCTTGCTGAGAAAAACCTAGATTGTAAAAGCAAGGATATTTTAGGGTTCCCTACTCCTCTGCTTGCCTATAAATAAGAGTCTTTTCTCATTAGTTTTCTTTAACCATGCTAGTGATAACAAAACGTTGAGCCTAAGTGCCTTCTATTTGTTATTCAATGTTGTTCAATTGTTTTATGATAGTGAATTGTTGAGTCTCTTTTAGCCAACAAGTAGTTATTGTAATTGCTATTCCTATTGTGTAAGGACAAGTTTTGCAAGCCTCTTTAGCTGCAAGCTCTTGTTCTAGGCATGTGTTTAGTAATTTTTGTTCCAAAAGTTTGAAAAATAAAATCATGAGCCTCCTTTTCCTTGGTATAACATCTTAGATTTCCTTTATTTGTGTTATGTTTTTGTGATCTTAATTTTAGCTTACATTGAAGTGTGTAGATGTATGTTGAGAAAGAGTTCTCTTAAGCCTTTGTCAAAGAAATCAACCTTGTTCATTTCTAATTTCTCTTGCTCTGCGTATTACTTGAGAAGTTAGAAACATCTTTAGCTTAAGTTAGTCATAGTTGAAGTTCTTAATTAGAAAAATCTTAGCTATGGCGTTTGTGTTTTATAAACTTTGTGCTCTAGCTAATAAAAAAGATAGGCAACTTAGTTTTTAGTTTACTTTCTTTCAACACTATCAGCAAGAGGGAGCTTCCCCTCCTAATTTGAAGAGCAGTTTTACTGTGCATAGTTGTCTATTTCAAATATGCATTCCAGAGGTGCAAATTTAAATGCCAACACGGAGCATACCCATGACTTCTCTTTTTATTGATTCAAAGGTATCCCTAGGACCTAGCCCAACACCCAACCCACCTTACCTTGGTCTTACATTCTGCCAAGTTGGGGTCTAGAAAAGGTGTCATGTTGGGGCAAGAATAGTCCTTTGAGGATGTATGCAACAACCCGTAAGCCAAGTGCATCGAGTAAACCCAGACCTCAAAGTCAAACCCAAGACCATAGGGAGCATACCCATAACTTCTCTTTTCATTGACTCAAAGGTATTTGTATGACCCAACCCATCATCCAACCCACCTTACCTTGGTCTTACATTATGCCACACTTGGGTCGGGAAAAGGTGTCAAACAAAGTAGTCCCTTGAGGATGTATACAACAACCTGTAAGCCACGTGCATCGAGTAAACCCATACCTCAAAGTCAAACACAAGACCATGGGGAGAATACCCATGACTTCTCTTTTTATTTACTCAAGGGTATCCCTATGACCCATCCCAACACCCAACCCACCTTACCTTGGTCTTACATTCTGCCAAGTTGTGGTCGGGAAAAGGTGTCACATTGGGGCAAGAGTAGTCCCTCGAGGATGTATGCAATAGCTCGTAAGTCACGTACATCGAGTAAAACTAGACCTCGAAGTCAAACCCAAGACCATGGGGAGTATACCCATGACTTATTTTTTTATTGACTCAAGGGTATCCCTACGACCCAATGCAATGCCCAACCTACTTTACCTTGGTATTACATTTTACTAAGTTGGGGTCAAGAAAATGTGTCACACTGGGGAAAGAGTAGTCCCTTGAGGATGTATGCAACAACTCGTAAACTTCGTGCATCGAGTAAACCCAAACCTGCAAGTCAAACACAAGACCATGGGGAGCATACCCATAACTTCTCTTTTTATTGACTCAAAGGTATCCCTAGGACCCAACCCAACACCCAACCCGACTTACCTTTGTCTTACATTCTGCCAAATTGGGGTCAAGAAAAGGTGTCACGCTAGTGCAAGATATTCCCTTGAGGATGTATGCAACAACCCGTAAGCCATGTGCATCGAGCAAATACAGACCTCAAATTCAAACTCAAGACCATGGGGAGCATACCCATGACTTCTCTTTTTATTGACTCAAGAGTATCTCTATGACCCAACCCAACACCCAACCCACCTTACCTTGGTCTTACATTCTGCCAAGTTGGGGTTGGAAAAGGGTGTCACGTTGCGACAAAAGTAGTCCCTTGAGGATGTATGCAATATCCAATAAGCCAAGTGCATCGAATAACCTAGACCTCGATGTCAAACCTAAGACCATGGGGAGCATATCCATAACTTCTTTTTTTATTGACTCAAGGGTATCCCTATGACCCAACCCAACACCAACCCACCTTACCTTGGTCTTACATTCTAACAAGTTGGGGTTGAGAAAAGGTTTCACGTTGGGGCAAGAGTAGTCCCTTGAGGATGTATGCAACAACCTTAAGCCCAACACATAACCCACATTACCTTAGTCTTAAATCCTGCCAAGTTTGGGTTGAGAAAAGGTGTCATGTTGGGGCAAGAGTAGTCCTTTGAGGATGTATGCAATAGCTTGTAAGCCACGACATCGAGTAAACCCAGACCTCAAAGTGAAACCCAAGACCATGGGGAGCATACCCATGGCTTGTCTTTTTATTGACTCAAGGGTATCCCTATGACCCAGCCCAACACCCAACCTACCTTACCTCTGTCTTACATTCTGCCAAGTTGGGGTCAGGAAAAAGGTGTCACGTTGGGACATGAGTAGTCCCTTGAGGATGTATGCAATAGCTCGTAAGCCATGTTCATTGGGTAACCCAGACCTCGAAGTCAAACCCAAGACCATGGGGAGCATACCCATGATTTCTCTTTTTATTGACTCAAGGGTATCTCTATGACCAAACCCAACACCCAACCCACCTTACCTTGGTCTTACATTCTGCCAAGTTGGGGTTGGAAAAAGGTGTCATGTTGGGGAAAAAGTGGTCCCTTAAGGATGTATGCAACAACCCATAAGCCACGTACATCAAGTAAACCCAAACCTCGAAGTCAAATCCAAGACTATGGGGAGCATACCCATGACTTCTCTTTTTATTGACTCAAGGGTATCCCTATGACCCAACCCAACACTTAACCTACCTTACCTTGGTCTTACATTTTGCCAAGTTGGGGTCGGGAAAAGGTGTCACACTAGGGCAAGAGTAGTCCCTTGAGGATATATGGAACAACCCGTAAGCCATGTGCATCGAGTAAAACCTAGACTTTGAAGTCAAACCCAAGACCATAGGGATCATACCCATGACTTCCCTTTTTATTGACTCAAGGGTATTCCTATGACCCAACCCAATGCCCAACTAACCTTACCTTGGTCTTACATTCTACCAAGTTAGGGTCTGGAAAATGTGTCACGTTGGGACAAGGGTAGTCCCTTAAGGATGTATGCAACAACTTTTAAACCACGTGCATCGAGTAAACCCATAATTCAAAGTCAAACTGAAGACCATGGGGAGCATACACATGAATTATCTTTTTATTCACTGAAGGGTATCCCTATGACCCAACCCAACACCCTACCCACCTTACCTTGGTCTTACATTATGCCAAGTTGGGGTCAGGAAAATGTTTCATGCTTGGGCAGGAATAGTCATTGAGGATATATGCAACAACCCGTAAGCTATGTGCATCGAGTAAACCCATACCTCAAAGTCAAACTTATGATCATAGGGAGCATACCCATGACTTCTCTTTTTATTGCCTCAAGGGTATTTGTATGACCCAACACAACACCCAACCCACCTTACCTTGGTCTTACATTTTTCCAAGTTGGGGTCGAGAAAGGGTGTCACACTGGGGCAAGAGTAGTCCCTTGAGGATGTATGCAATAGCCTATAAGCCATGTGCATCGAGTAAACCCATACCTCAAAGTCAAACTTAAGATCATGGGGAGCATACCCATGACTTCTCTTTTTATTGCCTCAAGGGTATTCGTATGATCCAACACAACACCCAACCCACCTTACCTTGGTCTTATATTTTTCCAAGTTGGGGTCGAGAAAGGGTGTCACGCTGGGGCAAGAGTAGTGCCTTGAGGATGTATGCAACAACCCATAAGCCATGTGCATCGAGTAAACCTAGACCTCAAACTCAAACCTAAGACCATGGGGAGTATACCCATGACTTCTCTTTTATTGACTTAGGGATATCCCTATGACCCAGTCCAACACCCAACCCACCTTACCTTGGTCTTACACTTTGCCAAGTTGGGGTTGGAAAAAGGTGTCTCGCTAGGGCAAGAGTAGTCCCTTGAGGATGTATGTAAGAACCCATAAGCCACGTGCATTGAGTAAACCTAGACCTCAAAGTCAAACCCAAGACCAGGGTGAGCATACCCATGACTTATCTTCTTATTGAGGAGTTTGAAACTTGCCAAGGCTATTTTTTGGTTATGCATTATTATAAATTATTTTGAGAAAATTACAAAATTCTCTTTGATGAGTTGGTTTGAATTTGTTTAAGGGAATTGGCTTCATGACATAATTAACTGACCTTGGTTGGTATTTTTGTAGCCATTTCCTTTTAGTAAGTAAATCAACTATAGTATCATATTGAAATTCATAGCCTATTAAGTTGCCCAAATCTTGAATGTGACCAATAATACACTCCATTTACTAGCTGGAAAGGAGGCTATGTTGAGTTTTAATTCTATTAGTTGTAGATTTTCTTCTATGCTAACCAGTTTAATAACCATTCATCCAATTAACTACTAATTGGTGGCAATAATATTGTTTGGGGATTAATCACAATGCTCACATGCAATGTGAATCCCTTTTTAACCAACTGTTGAGATTGTCAAGCACTGAATATTTAAACAACAATCCACTTGATAGTGCAGTGCCAAAGACCAAATCATTTAGTTGTTTCCTCTAACATTGGTGGGATACATATGTCTATGAATCAAAGGCATTTTTGTATCATACTAGCATCTCATCCATTTGGTTCTAATGTGTTGGAAGATTGTTTACATTAGTGTGTATGGTTACAGTATTCTAAACCTCCTAAAATTTGACCATGACTAGGATGAACATCTGAGGCTAGAATATCTCACACAAATACTTATGAGATATTGGATTGGAAAATGCCACTTCTATTATTCTTTAGATATTATTACGTAGTGTTGTGATTACACTCTAAGGCATAGCCTTGTAGATATTGTGGCACTTCCAATCGTATGGATTCCCAAGTAGGATTCATCATTAATACCCAACGATGCCATATCATGGACCACCTCATCCACAAGTGGTGTTATGGAATAGGGCAAGTGTTCACTATCAACTAACATGGGTATCTACCCTGATTCACTCACCAAATTGAAAAAACCTATAGGCAAGGTGTCATTAACAAATATAGACTCAGAATTGCTTCAATAGAGATCATGATTTTCTAAGTGCTATTGTTTGTATTAAAATTTAAACGTAAAGTTCGTAAAGTTTTGCTATTTTTTCTCTATTTATACGCTCATAATAAAATGTAAAGGTAGATAGGTAGACAAAAGTGAAGAGCTTTGCTAGATGAAGAATCCAAATCCATGTGGATGGAGATCTAACTTCTTGGATTGCTTGAAGCTTTAAATTGATAATATGATTTGGTTGCCACCTACATCAATGATTTTCTTTGTTGCAATGTCATGTAAGTTTTAGTGTAAAATCTCCCATAGAAAAGGTAAATGATAGATATCTTTGGGATCACGTCTTTTGGGTATTTTAGATATTTTTAAGTAGACCAACTACTTGGCTAACTTTTGATTTGTACAAGGTCACTTGATATTTTTGGTATGTTATTAGAGTTACATATTTACCTTTCACATGCACAATGACCCTAGAAGGTGGCAAGAAAGAAAATTATAGAATTAGTTTTTAGAATTTAACAGCTCAGGTCCTTAATTTGTGTCAACATAGATTAAGTCCTCAACAATAGATGTTTGCTCTCCTTCCTTGGGTCCAAGGGGATGTACATCTATCTAAAGGTTGTCACGTTGTATTGAGATTATTTACTTTGTAATTTAAAACTAAGTTTTCTACAACACATCCATAATAATTTATTAAAATTGGACAAATATGTAATCCAACACAATACAATCCATCTGGCAAGGCGAAATGCAAGATGAAGGTTACCTTAAAATGGGGCATACTATTAGATTAAAATATACAAGCAACCTCAAAAGACAATGAAAATAAAGGTTAAGTAGAGAAAGTACTCAGAACTAGTAAACAATTATTCAAAAAAAAAATCTCGAGCAGAATAACTTCAAAATTCTGATTGCTTGCCCATATTACAAATTTGAGGAAACACACTTGGAGTTGGGAAAAACTTGAAGAATGAACTCTCTATTTCATACCTTCATCCAAGAATGCTTAAGGCTTTTAGACTATTTTTTTTAATTCACGAATGGCCAACCCAAAAACTCATTGGTTAACTTTTTGTAATGCAAAAAACAAAAATTAAAAATAGACAGAAAATCCTACTTGAAATTGGAGGTTGATATAAGAGTTGTTTATAGTTATTGGGAATATCTTGCCCCTTCTATGGGCCATAAATCCAAAGTTGCACCATAAAATTTTTACTCTCTTTTGCAGATTGATATTTTCATACCTTCATCCAAGAGTGCTTAAGGCTTTTAGACTATTTTTTTAATTCACGAATGGTCAACCCAAAAACTCATTGGTTAACTTTTTGTAATGCAAAAAAAATAAAATTAAAAATAGATAGAAAAATCTACTTGAAATTGGAGGTTGATATAAGAGTTATTTATAGTTATTGGGAATGTCTTGCCCCTTCTATGAGCCATAAATCCAAATTTGCACCATAAATGTTTTTAAAAGTAGATTAAAATTGTCAATGAAAGTGTAGGTGACTGAAATCAAGTTTCTTATGTGACAAAGAGATCCCGATAACTAGTGGGGGATGGGATGGAGACCTTAAAGGGGTTGAGGGATGACACTCCTCGTAGGGGTCGAAGGGCAAACACCCCCAATGGGGTTGAGGGGTAGCACCTCTCACGAGGTCTGAGGGAAATTCCCCTAGTGCATTCCTTGTCACAATACATGGCAAGATCAAGGGCAAGAGTCCTTTCCATCAAGCCCAAATTAAGGCTTTTGAAACCACACAAACCTTCATGGTGCACACTATTTTCACAATTTTGTCCCTTAAAGGTGAAAGTAGGTATCTGACATATTTTTGTTTATAAAAGTAAATTTAAAAAATGATTTTTGTTTTTTGTTTTTGTTTGGGCGATCCTTGAGTCCCCTTGGGTTCACCTAGGACAATCCTAGGTTTACCATGGGTCCTTCATATAAAGGACCCACAACAAACCCAAGGTGCTTGGGTGGGACCTTGGACGGACCTAAGACACTCCCATTGTAGGACACATACCCACACTCGTTTGATACAGGGGTAAGACCTCAAAGGGGTGTACTTGATAAATTAGGGTTGTACCCTTGAATCTCCAAACTATGATGCCACAACTCATGTGCAAATCCCTCCAAGTGAAGGATCAAAAATTTAATTGCTTAATCCAAACTATGAAGTGGAATCATTGGGAATCAAACACGGCTAAAGAAGGTTTGTGCTGAAGGAAAAAGGAAATATTTAATAGTTTTGTTATTGAAAAATGCCATAAACAACAAGATGGAAATTTTTCTTATGTCAATGATTTTTCCATGATATATGTGGAATTTTTTCTACAACAATAGAAAATAAAGTAAAGGATGCAAAAAATGTCAGTTCATGTTCTTTGAAGTTTGGTCTTCTTGTTTGAGATTTTCTTGTTAATTTTGCTTCAGAATGCCTTGAACAGGCCATGGTAATTCATTCTTTTTGACAAAGGTAGGAAATGACATGATGAATATGACAAGTCATGATTACTCAAAATTAATCACAAAAGTCTAACGTTACTATAAATAGATTTATGCTAGAAAACATGGGACCCCATTGACTATTAAATTTTACAAAAGCATCTTAAATATGACCATGGATTTGAAGAAAAAGGCTAATAATGTTCAAAGAGTCAATAATAATATTGGATTGAATTGTAGGTGATGAGTTTGAATCTTTCCAAGGCTATTATTTGGTTATGTATTATTATTAATTATTGTGATCAAGAAAAGGGATAGAAGAACTAAAATGGAAATATTTCTAATCGTAGGAGGTGATGCACAAAAATTTGAAGCTTATACCCGTAGTTTTAACACATAAACTCTTAATTATTCAACCATTTCTTCACAAAATTCAATGCTATACATGCTCATGCATCAGTTTCATAAGAAGATCAAACACTCATAACTTTAGAAGGAAAATTAAAAGTGTTCTCACAACCAAAATCCTAGCTTTTATGAAACAATTTTTATGACCTACATAAATATAGATTTCTTGCTTAAAGGTGTTGGAATGAGAACATATTTGAGGGATAATCATTAATCACGTAAAAGATACATCAATAACCCATACACACAATAGAACAAATATTGAGAAGATAAAATGATAGAAATTTCAATCATTATACCTTTTCAATATTTATTCTATTGTGCGTGTATGGGTTATTGATGCATATTTTATGCGATTAATGATTAGCCCTCAAATATGTTATCTCA
The DNA here is from genome assembly GCA_007258455.2 of Sequoia sempervirens. NCBI lineage: Eukaryota > Viridiplantae > Streptophyta > Pinopsida > Cupressales > Cupressaceae > Sequoia > Sequoia sempervirens. Next base: position 65,463 of record VDFB02151518.1, read on the forward strand.
TTCCAACACCTTTAAGCAGGAAATCTATGTTTATGCAGGTCATAAAATTGTGTCATAAAAGCTAGGATTTTGGCTATGAGAACAATTTTAGTTTTCTTTCTAAAGTTATGAGTGTTTGACCTTCTTATGAAATATTGATGCATGAGCATGTATAGCATTGAAAGTTTGTGTGTTAAAACTGCGGGTATAAGTCACAGATTTTGGTGCATCACCTCCTAGGATTAGAAATATTTCCATTTTAGTTCTTCTATCCCTTTTCTTGATCAACAATAGTTTATAGGAGGTCCATCAAGGGAACTGGTCTGCTCTGGAGGTTCATCTTCACTAAAGGCAATCCACAGCCAAAGGATGATCCAATGTTTCACAGTATAGCTGAGTTTCACACTTGGCTAAGGGTGCTATCCTCACAACAACAATTTTTGGCATGCCTAATGGGACTTTTTGAACTTTCATAGTTCAAAGCTTGTCCTTTCATTGCTGGTTTTTTGTGTGTACATAAGTAATTTCTAGCTTTGGAGGCAAAGAATCTTCACACACCTAACAACTCAAAGTTTCAATCTATTGGTTTCAAGTAGACTAAAGTATTGGTATGTTTATTTTATGAAGAAAAGAAGCTGATTTTCTTTCATTTCAAACTAAATTCCAAGTTTTGAATGCTTTAACATGTCAAAAGATCATGGAAAAGTAATCTTTCCACCCCCATTTCATGAAAATTCTACTCATATACCTCCCTATCAACCATATCAAGCTGAGCATGCAGCTGGTTTTAACCAAATTCCTTTGTCATGCCCCCAAAATATAAGGTGCTGAAATACAAATAAATAAATAAAATAAAATAACAAATATAATATGATAATAAAAAATTAAATATATGAAACTAATATAAATAATATATTAAATAACATATAATAAACAACAACAAATATACATAACTAATAAATATATTAACATACTGTTGGGTGAAAATTATGTAATCAACTTTCGACAGATTACACAACTTGGACTTCAGCCACAGCTATGTGAGATGTGAATCTCTCCTCTCGGAAAGGGGAGGCGCCCTTCTTACTGCTATTAGAAACAATAGTAAATCACACA
>VDFB02151518.1:70527-84222 GCA_007258455.2 Sequoia sempervirens
CTTACCACCTTATAAGCCTCATCGGACACTCTTCTTCTTTCCAAGGATGGATCAAAGTTGAAGAGTAAGGGCGCAAAGAAAGCATCAGTGACCCGTCTGAAATGATGAAAGCTTTCCTTTAGCTCCAACTGATAGAAATATCTGTACACAGGCACCATCATCTGATTCCCCTTTGTAGATAGACACGGGGTGTCTCATCCTGACTGCTTTAGCATTTTACCAGGTGAGAGTCATGTAGAACTTCAATGTGAAGGGGAGCATTAATCAGCTCGTTACCATCTCATCGATTTGTTTTACCCAGGTCAATATGCCTTACGCTCCTTATGATCCTGATGTACTCATACATCCAATCGTGAAAAGTGGATGATTCTGGCAAGCCCTTCACTCTGCTTAGAAACGTGATCATATCCTTGGCGTCATCTTTGAAGTCACTTCTCAGGAGTCCTTTCGGCCATCTAGAAACAGATGATCTAGGCTTTTTGAGCCATTGAGTATTTATCAACTGTTTGGCTTTATTGGGATCAGCATCGAAAATCTCCTGTGCTTTTGATATAGAAATGTCAATATATTTGTCCATGTGAGGAACCTTGAAGACAATGTCAAAGAAATCGGGGTCGAGTCTTAGAATCTCGTGCCCGGAAGAGTCGATCACACTTCTGCTTTCTCGGATGTAATGAGACGCAACTTGAAGAACAAACTCAGTATTGTGCGCAGCTGTGGGGAACATCGCCACCAAGTGGAGATTGCTGTGTATGATTGCTCTCATTGAATCAAGGAGAGGCTTCGTCTCTGTCAACTTTGCGAAGTCAACCAAGTCTTGGTGGCCAACTTCTGTATCCTTTATTTCTTCAACTTTCGAAAGCACCATAGTTGGCGGATAGACGCCTTGATATTTGTACTTCATCTTGCTTCTTGCTTTCGAAGAAGAAGGAGGCTTCATAGCAGTCATCAAAAGAAACTGGAACACTGGGCACTCTTGACTTGACGATCTCTGAGAGTAGACTGCAATCGGTCTAGCCAGAACAAACACCAATTGTTAGGGAACATAAGAAAGCGTGAAATGAGCACGAGGGTGGAAAAGCATGGAGTGGATGGCGAGGCACGCAAAACAATGCATGAATGCGTAAAACGAGGCTCTGGAGTGTATTGGTCAAAAATGAAGTTCGTTTGGAAGAAATTGGAAAAAGTCAAAAAAAAGTGTAAGGGCGCTAAAATTCAGCGCCCTTACATTCTGAGAAAATTGCTTTTAGTGTAAGGGCGCTAAATTTTAGCGCCCTTACACTTTCCAGTGTTAGGCAATTTTTGTGGTACCTTCAAAATGTCATGGCACATAAATTTAGCACTTTTGTAATTTTGGCAATTTTGAAGATGTAAATGCAGGGAGGAATGGCGAAGGCGCTTTGAGCTTTGCAAATGCAATGTTTGTAACAATGAAAACTTTTGAAGTTGTCTCCATTCCATGTATATGCGTTCAAGGGTTTCACAAGAAATCTTTTCCTTTGTGAGATTGCAAAGTTTGCTTCAAAGCATATGAAAAGAACGGCATGAAAAACGCGCTGAGAATAACGTTGGAGAGATACGAGTTTGTGAGGAGAAATGGACAAAACATGGAACACAGAAACGGCGTCATCTTTGAGGGAAGAAAGAAACGCGTAGAGAGAAAAGGGAAAACAAAAAGAAGAATGCGTAGGGTTAGCAAAGACTTGTCATTATTCTTGTAATGAAAGCAAACAATGAAAAGCAAATGCGAAGATGAAGACGTATCCAAAACAATGAAGGAGGATCCCATTGCGTAAAGAGAAGAAAAACACGAATGGAGGAGGACGCGAATGGAAAGAACAAAAACGAATGAAATGAAAGACGTGAATGTAAGGAACAAAAACACGTATGCTAATGAACATAGATCATAAAAATAAAGATGAAAATGCAAGGTACGAGAACAAAGTAAAGCTGTTGAGAAAAGTCGCGAAATCACTTGTGATTCACGGTTACAATGCGAATTATGGCTCAAGAGGAAAAGGAGATCATCACAAACAATAAATCGTGAACATTCGCAAGGTAAAATAAATCAAAAGCTCTCAAGTCGTGCAATAATAAATTTAAGGCCGCGAAAAGTGTACGATTAATGAAAAGCGGCGATGAAGCGTGCGGGCATGAAAGTTTAAGTGTCGAAAGAAAATGTAATGGCGCTAAAATTTAGCGCCCTTACATTTTTTGGAAATTCACTGCATGTAGGGGCGCTAAATTTTAGCACCATTACATTTCCAGACTTAGTCAAATTTTTGGAATTTCCCTGCAGGAGCGCACTTTTTCAGTGCTACTGCATCTTTCGCAATTTGCAAAGTACGAACACTGAAACGTCGCGAAAGATCTCGTTTCGAAGGTCTTTGCGAGGCGAACAAGGGGGAATGCTCGAATTGACTATTCAAGACTTGGGAACGCATTTCGAGGTGGCTTGAAAATCACTCTGTTATGCATACTTGAACTTCACGAATCCTAGGAAACGGACAAGTTTCGTAGGGGGGTTATCCGTGGAACGAGCGCTGCTAGATTCCGTGATAACACATATAATATATTTATATTAAATATATATAAACATATGTAGTGAATAATATTGCTTATATCAACAACTAGATTAAGAACAAACAACAAAACAATGACTATAGAACAACAATACCAATTGATAATCCTATGATTATGTTAAATAACATAAACCATATGCCAAGAATAGGAGATTTGAGGTAACTCCATAATGGTCACTAAGGGTGTGATTCCCTAATAGTAGTGCTTGGTGTGTATTACCAATAAAACATACTATTGGCACTTGTTCGGTGTTTCATTAAGAAAGTCACCTCTCTTGAAGGAGGTATATTTATTATGAAACAACGTGCCTTTCAAAGTAAACAAATTTCTTGGAAGGTATAAATAAAGAATGAAAAATGAAGGAGGGGGAGAGAGGAAAGTAATCTGTAATATATTTGGGAAATATAGTGGATGAAAAAAATAGAGAATAAGGCCAAAAATGGGAGATAAAAAGATATCAATTTGAGAAGGAAAATATCATTCAATATCTAAGAAGAATCAAGCAGAAATAAATATGATGAAGTAGCAACAAATCTAATAAGGAAAGGATGAGAATAAACTATGAAGTAAGGAATTTGGAATATACTTCTAAAGTGTAACAATAGATATAAATAGATCGAATGGGGGGGGAGTCTACATGGATATAGCAAAAACCATTGATATAATCAGAATAATATTAAATCCTCCCCCACTTATAGGAAATGTATTTATTACTCAAACAATAAGATATTAGAAGGAGAAACAAAAGAAAGGAGATAAATGAGAAACCTAAATAAAATCTTTGAGTGCTACAGCATGGATAATCAGATAAGTTCACATAAAATGATCATAGGAATATATATAAGATATATATGTATATATATATATAAAATCATATAAGTTCATATAAAATGGCCATAGGAACATATATAAGATATATATGTATATATACATATATATATATATATATATATATATATATATATATATATATATATATATATATATATATATATATATATATATATATGAACTTATATTATTTTTATATATATTATACAATTACGCAATATTGATGCTTGCAGCTATTATTGAGCCTTATAAGTAATTATGGAAAATAAGTATGGAAAATAGATTCTTATTTATTGGATTCACACTAATGGTATCTTTTGAGTGTCAAGAAAAGATGGATTAGTTAAGGAGAAGAAACTTACAAACCAGGAAACAAAAGAGAATTAGTCTAGTTCATCACCACAGATTGTTATTTTTTTGCAAATCATTTTTTACATATGTATGCATATTGCCTATATGTTAATAAGAATATTTAATGAATGATTTCTTGTAATAGAATATATGATGTGCTTGATTGTCGGAAGCCCATCCTGTCGAAGGGCTTGAAGCGTAGTGGTAGAGGCTAGAAGCCCACTTGCAACCTCCATCCAATTCTTCAAGAAGGGGCAGGGAGGAGTTGTAGAGAGCCAAAAAGCCCACTTGCGACCTCTGCCCAATCCCACAGGATGACAAGTGTCTTTAGGGGTTGTGACATTGATGGGGAAAGCAAGTACAAGTCGCCAAGGGGAAGGGCTATGGTATACACCCTCTTAGGCTTGGCCCCGAAATATGGACAAACAATTTTTGGGAAGGGCAGATTGTCATGCCCCCGAAATATGAGGTATTGAAATACAAATAAATAAATAAAATATATAACAAATATAATATGATAATAAAAAATTAAATATATGAAACTAACATAAATAATATGTTAAAAAAACATATAATAAACAGCAGCAAATATACATAGCTAATAAATATATTAACATATAGTATATTTATATTAAATATATATAAACATATGCAGTGAATAATATTGCTTATATTAACAACCAGATTAAGCACACACAACAAAAGAATGACTATAGAACAACAATACCAATAATCCTATGATTATGTTAAAATAACATAAACCAAATGCCAAGAATAGGAGATTTGAGGCAACTCCATAATAGTCACTAAGGGTGTGATTCCCTAATAGTAGGGCTTGGTGTTTATTACCCATAAAACACACTATTGGCACTTGTTCGGTGTTTCATTAAGAAAATTAATAAAGGATGATCCTTTGTAAAAGTCACCTCTCTTGAAGGAGGTATATCTGTTATGAAACATTGTGCCTTCCAAAGGAAACACATTTCTTGGAAGGTATAAATAAAGAATGAAAAATGAAGGAGGGGAAGAGAGGAAAGTAATCTGTAATATATTTGGGAAATATAGCGGATGAAAAAGATAGAGAATAAGGCTAGAAATAGGAGATAAAAAGATATCAATTTGAGAAGGAAAATATCATTCAATATCTAAGAAGAATAAAGCAAAAATAAATATGAAGAAGTAGCGACGAATATAATAAGGAAAGGATGAGAATAAACTATGAAGTAAGGAATCTGGAATATACTTCTAAAGCGTAGCAGCAGGTATAAATAGATCAAATGGGGGGGGGGTAGTCTACATGGATATAGCAGTAGCCATTGATATAATTGGAATAATATTAAATCCTCCCTCGCCTATAGTGAATGTATTTATTATTCAAACAATAAGATATTGGAAGGAGAAACAGAATAAAGGAGATAAATGAGAAACCTGGATGATATCTCTAAGTGCAACAAGAGGCATAATCAGATAAGTTCATATAAAATGATCATAGGAATATATATATATATATATAAAATACGATTATGCAATAATGATGCTTGCAACAATTATTGAGCCTTATAAGTAATTATGATGCTTTAAAATAAGTATGGAAAATAGATTCTTATTTATTGGATTCACACTAATGATATCTTCTAAGTTTCAAGAACAAATGGATCGATTAAGGAGAAGAAACTTACAAACTAGGAAACAAAAGAGAATTAGTCCAGTTCATCACCACAGATTGCTATTTTTCTGCAAATCATTGTTTACATATGTATGCATATTGCCCATATGTTAATAAGAATATTTAATGAATAATTTCTTGTGATAGAATATATGATGTGCTTGATTTTCTGAAACCCATCTTGTGGAAGGGCTTGAGGTGAAGTGGTAGAGGCCAGAAGCCCACTTGCGACCTTTGCCCAATTTCTCAAGAAGGAAGGTCTAGGGGTGGAGTGGTAGAGAGCCCAAAAGCCCACTTGCGACCTCTGTCCAATCCCACACGATGGAAAGTGTCTTCAGGGGTTGTGAAATTGATGGGTAAAGCAAGTACAAGTCGCCAATGGGGAGCGTTGTGGTATACACCCTCTTAGGCTTGGCATATGGCTTCAGACGGATCCATCATGTCCCCCCAATTTCATAATATATTGCATTATTGATAATCTATAAATGTGATTGCAATAGTCTAATGCTAACAAACATATATACATATTGGGGAATGTTTTTCATATGTTGAATGCAGGTTTCAATTCATGATTACATAATTAAGAAGTTATTTATTTGATAAGGTGAAAGCCCTAACCCTAGTTTGTGGAATTTGTGATCAATAGGTGAATTCTAGTGAAAATTAGGATAAGGGACATTACATCTTTTTCCATTTAAACAAACCAGCATGTTAAATATGATTTCCACCCACCTACCCCTGCTCAATCTTCTTGGCCGCCTACATATGCTCAAACAACCTTATATTCAGTTGCAACACGGAGTAGCACATGCATATTGAATTCACTTTTGTTTTTTAGGTTCTGGTGCTATGAAAGTCTTTTGCAGGGTAGATTGGACATGGAGGAGTACTTGTTAAGAGAGAAAAGGAGTTCAAACTACTTGTAGAGTTCATATATATCATCATATCCCGTCCATGCAAAAGCATGAAAGATCGATCAAGGAAAAGATAGGTATGTTGATGCATCCATGTTGTCTCTGATAAAAAAAAAGCCTCCATAGATTTTATTTTGTAGCCAAAGTACTTAGTTCAAAGTATGGGAAAGCTTAAGTTCTTTATGATAATCAGCTACTTTCGGGAAGCAATTCAATATTCCAAGGTTACCTGATCTAAACGAATACTACTAATGCATCAAAGCATGGTTTGGTATCTTTTGAGTGTTTTTTTTTTCAGAAAAAGCGACATTTTCTATTTTCTAAAGAACAATAATGGAGAGTTAAAGATCTTTCCTAAAGAGCAGGGAGCTGAAGAATTTAACAATAAGTGTCAGGAAGGAAAATTTAAAGAGTTTTCTACTTACGCTAGGAGGGTTACAAGCATGTTTGCACAATGATGATAGAAAGACAGAGAACAAGTTTTGGGCTGCCTTGCACAAACAGTTTTAATCATATGGCTATTTGTAGTATTAGTCATTCAATAATTTGATGTTGAAGGAGCTTGAAACATTCAAAGTTAAGAGGCCTTTGATAAAGTGGAAGGCACAGTCAAAGCACTATTAATGAGTGACAGAGTTAGGAAGCCAAAGGGGGGAGTCATAGGTCAAGTGTATGAATGAAGTTTCTAAGGAGAGAGTTTCAAGAATATAGAAAGGCAATCCTTATGAACATGTAGAATGTGATGACAGCCTTGTGAAGACATGGTATGAAATTTGAAAAGCATAAGAAATGACCTATGAAAAGATCACAATCAAGTGCAACCTAAAGAAGACAGTGCAATCTATGAGGTTAGGTTATGTTCATGCTCAGTTTAGTGACAATTTGTGGCAGTTTAGGCCCACTTAAGAGGCCCATATGGATTAAGTTGGAGTTAAGTAAGGTTTGAGCCTAAAATTATGCGTTTTGGGGTAGTTTGAGGCCCTTAAATAAAGGCTTTTTTTGCCTTATACGCCCAAAAACTTGAAAACCTCATGCAAAGAGGTTAAACTCAACTTTTTTCTATCTTCATGCTTTTCTTGGAGTTTCAGTTCTACTTTAGTTGAATCAAACTTCAAGGAGCATGCACAAGTCAAAGAGTTCAAGTCAACTCTCAACTATAGAGTTCACATCCAGTTCAACTCTTCATGCACGTTCAACGTCTTCTATGAGGTGCAGCCTCTTTCAGCATTAGTTATCTAAGGTGGCTTTCCATAAAGCAAGATCTTCCAACTCTTTTTAGCTAGTTCTTCCTTTCCTCTTTTTCCTTATGCAAAACAAGATGAGATTGTAACTCATTTTGCAATATAGGAAAGCAATTTTATGTATTCTCAATTAGTTTTGCAGATTTGTATCAACTGAAGCATCTTATTATCAACGAAATTTTAGTCATTTTACCTTCTCAATATTTGTTCTATTGTGTGTGTATGGGTGATTGATGCATATTTTATGTGATTAATGATTAGTCCTCAAATATGTTGTCTCATTCCAACACCTTTAAGAAGGAAATCTATGTTTATGCAGGTCATAAAATTGTGTCATAAAAGCTAGGATTTTGGTTGTGAGAACACTTTTAGTTTTCCTTCTAAATTTATGAGCGTATGACCTTATTAAATATTGATGCATGAGCATGTATAGCATTGAATTGTGTGAAGAAATAGCTGAATTCTTGTGGCACTTGTGTCCCGATTTCCATACTTTTTTGCATTTAAAACACAACTCTCCTTCCTGGTTTTTATCTTGTCTACAAATGTGTCCTCTCTCCCATCTTTTCTTGCAATGAAAGCAAAGACCCTTCTTCCTTAGTTCCTCTCGGTCATGATAAGAAAGGTATGGTTTCTTGCACCCATCCTTTCCATAGAAGTTCTTATCGCCCCTTTTGAGTGGCCCCTTTCCCTTTCTCTTATTTTAGCATTAAGACATGTGGCATTTTGGATTGCTTCCCTAAGTATGGTAGGGTCAAAAGTACTTACGAGGCCATGAAGTGAATCAAATAATCCTTATATGAATAGGTGAGCCTCTCCTTGGATATTTTTGGGACCATAATTGCTAATCTTTGGAATTCAGTGATATATTCTTCAAGGGTTCCCCTTTGTCTTAGTCTTGTTAATTATTTAAAGTGCTTTTGGGGGTGTGTTTGGTCAAAACTCTCAATGAGTAATTTTGTGAAGGCATCATAAGTCTTTATGTTTTGATGATTTTGGGTGATTAGACCATGGTTCCACCAATCATGGGAAACCCCTTCTAAGTGCAATATGGAAAATTTAATGGCATTTCTTCTAACATTGGATTGAGAGATAGGTAGGTTTCGAGTTTTTGGACCCATGAACGGGTTGTGGTTTTCCTGATCCATCAAAACGTGGGATGGCCAACTTGCATACAATGCATTGAAAATGTTGATTAGTTTGATTCTTTCTTTTCCTATGGGCCTTCTTTTTTCTAGAATTACAATATATCTTAAAAGGAATGCTCTTCTTGACCTTAGGGTCAAGCCTTGCATATAGTGTAGCAAGTTCATTCAATTTTGAATTAGATGGGTTAACTTCCCCTTCTTCCCCTGATGACCCTTCCCTAGATAAGAAGGGAGGCCGACTTAATCTTGGGTCAAACCTCTCAATGAGTAACTTTGTGAAGGCATCATAAGTCTTTATGTTTTGATGATTTTGGGTGATTAGACCATGGTTCCACCAATCATGGGAAACCCCTTCTAAGTGCAATATGGAAAATTTAATGGCATTTCTTCTAACATTGGATTGAGAGATAGGTAGGTTTCAAGTTTTTGGACCCATGAACGGGTTGTGGTTTTCCTGATCCATCAAAACTTGGGATGGCCAACTTGCCTACAATGCATTGAAAATGTTGATTAGTTTGATTCTTTCTTTTCCTATGGGCCTTCTTTTTTCTAGCATTACAATATATCTTAAAAGGAATGCTCTTCTTGACCTCAGGGTCAAGCCTTGCATATAGTGTAGCAAGTTCATTCAATTTTGAATTAGATGTGTTAACTTCCCCTTCTTCCCCTAATGACCCTTCCCTAGATAAGAAGGGATGCCGACTTACTCTTGTGTGAACCTTGGTGTGGTGTTATTGTACAATTGGATTGGGGTGGCTTCCCTCCCATTTCCTTGGTGAGACCTAAGAGCATCTATGGTCGCATTCATGTTTTGTAGGGTTTGGCCTCATGTGGCCCATGCCATCCATATGAGGTGATCTACCTAACAGGTGTCTTTTTTGTTATCCCCTCATCTTGCCAATCATTTCCCTCTCTCTATGATTTGACCTCTTATGCTGATTATCCACGATAGAGGAGTGAGATTACAATGGGTTCCTTAAAAATGCCATCTCTCCTAAGCCCAAAGCATTGTATCCTCTGTACCCCCTTGGCCTCATGTGGCTCATCTGGTCCTCATCTAAGGTGACATACCTAGGAGAGTGCCCCATCACCATTCCCCTCTTGTAATCTTAGTTCCTTCTATCATGGATAAACATTCAAGGCATATGAAAAATAAATATTAATCACATTTACTGATATGACAATAGTAGCAATATATCATTAGTAACTAGAATGTCTAATTAAATAATCACAACCATTCATATTAAATCGGGTTGCATCATATGACTATAAATTAGGTCTCATACCACCAGTTTAAGTACTTCCACTGCTGCACAAAAAATAATTAGTATGACTATAAATTAGGGCTCATACCACCAGATCAAGAGATGAAAGAATGGAGGAAATTAGTATGAGGATAGAAAGGCTTGAGGCTGAATGGAAGCAGTTACAATCTAGTTGGAACTTTTCAGTTAAGAGGCAAGTTGTTTGGCCTATCAAGAGGCTAATCATGAAGATAAAACAAGAGAAAAAGATAAAGACTATGTCAAACGGAGAAGAAAGCAAACAAGTTGGAGAGATTGCTAATAATGAAGAGTTCAAACAAGTAGAGAATGGAGACCTTGAAGACATGAAGACAAAAAATGAAGAAGACTCAATGGAAAAGGAAGAAGATGATGAAGAGTGGGTGCCTACACCTGAAGAAGAAGAGGACAAAGGTGAAATAGATTTTTAGTTACAAATTGAGCCACCAAGGTATGAGAATGAGATATTTACTTCATTGTTTCATAATGAGACTAATGGCATTTTCAGTTTTCTCCATGTAGAAGTTTGTTGTTATCTTGAGATAGCAGATGTAGAGACATTTTGGTTGACAGATTAGAAGGAAAATCAAACATAGAGTGTATGGATGAGTGTGAGCATGCACAGGATGATAAGATGACGGGAAGACACAATTCACTTATTCTGCTTATGATTTCAAGGAAAACAAAGCCATGGGTCAAAATGAAGATGCAACTTTTTGTGATTGCAGGTGGTGAAGATTCATTGCTTTTTGCAGGTGCTTCACATTTTGTTAACTCAAGAGACTTGAGTTTTTTCTTCCTGGCGAGAATGGTGTAGGAACACCAGTTTGTTTTCAAGCCTCCATGAGGCCTAATTGCAAACAAATGAGTAAGGAGTGTTATGGGGTCATTGAATAAGGTCTCTCAAGACCATTTTAATGTGTTTATGCCATTTGATAGGTGTTTGCATAGGTAGAGTGATCAATGTTGTCAATTGGTCAATTTTTGTCATATTTGCAAAAAAAGGTGCAAGTTGTGTTAAATGTTGCAAAATTTCTTGTCAAACAATATGAAGGTCCAAATTCATGTAAAAGGCATGTTTAAGGTCATACAAGATCATATTGGATGTATTTGAGGTCTTAGAGGGGTTAGTGTGTCAAAATGTGAAAATCTTTTAAAATTGCAAAAATGCAAAGTTGGCAAAAAAGGCAAATTGAGGAGTTTAAGGGTCATGGTAGGTATAAGGTTGGTTTTTGTTGATTGGTTGGAGTTGGTTATGGATTGAAAGGCATAAATAAGCCTCACACATCACGAGGCAAGGGAGGAGGAATGATATTTGAAGTTTTGTTATTGAAAATCAATGAAAACCTCCATTTTTTAATTTTTTTCTAAGAAAACAGAAGTTGCTGAGACTTGTACGGATATATACTTCAATATTTTCAAGGGGAAGTCCTTTGATTTAATATTCCTATGTGTCTACTGAATTTTAGTTTTTATTTCATTCATTTTAATGAAGTAGAATGAAAGTTATGTAGGTTTTTGTGGCTGCAATTTCCAGATTTCTCTGTAACAGTCGTGTTGCAACAAATTATGCGTGCAGGTAAGGCCTCCAAATGAACTAAATATTATATGGTTGGATAGAGGAACGATTTAGCTTTCTTTTTGTGTTGGTTTGAGGTCATTTCATGGAATATTAAGAAATATATGCTCATTTTGGTAGAAACAATCAAGTTCAGATTTACATAGGGCAGCAAGCATTCAAAATTGCATATCTCTTATTTTAATCATTGAAATATCCTCAAAATTGATGTGTAAGGAGTTTTAGATGTATTTTAAATATTCCAAAGTTGCAGGCCTTGAATGTTTGGTTTGGAGTGGTTTCAAGGAAGCCCTATATCTGGAAATTGAGTAATATTCTGGAAAAACACAGTAAACAGAGGGTTTTGAAGAAGTTTGTCCATGGTTATAAAGTCATTCTTGTATGTTATTGGTTTGGAATGGTGTAGGGATGTATTTAGAACCCTCCCTTGTTAGGTTTTGGTGTTTAATCAAGTTTGTTGCCTTTGTAAGTTAACTGCCCTGTTGACATAATCATGTTTGGAAGTCTAAATTGAGGGTTCAATGTGTGAGTTTGATGTAAAACCATGAGTCCTGGTTGGGAAATGGTTTAATCATGTTTTGCAGAGCTATTTATACTTTTTTGAAGTCATAACAAAGAGAAATGACTTGGGAAATGTAACGTTGCTTGTTGGAGGGGTCTAAATAGGCCTAAATGCTGATTTGAACAATCTACTTTTAGAAGTTCACATTTTTGAGTTGTCAAAGTTAGGAAATGGTTTTGAATCAGTCATTTGCTATTGTTTAATGTGTTTTGATGATTCTACAAGAATTTTTATGCCTTATCTTTGTTTTTGTGTCTTGAAATCAAGCATTTGTAAATGCAATTTGCATTGAGGGATGGGTATGTGAGTTGACACCCATTATTGTGAAATATGTTCCCTTTATGTTGAATTGTGAATCCTTTTGCTCTGCATCACAAAGGGATATTCTTCAAATGTAAAGGACATCAAGCATTTGAGTGTTTCCAAGACCAAGGAAAATAGTTAGGGAACAATGCCAAAGTTGCATATGTGGAAGTGAAACTTTACAAATCTTGTGCACTAGATGATCTTGAACATGGAGAGTCGCTAATGATGATAAGGACCTTGATGGAGCATCACAAATCACAAAATTTCAATTTTTGACCCCTCTTGGGGCATGAAAACCTATGGTGCCCTTGCACCAGTTGCAACATAACTTATATGCCATTATGGAAGGTCGTAATTTTTCTACAACATTAATAATTAAATATGGAATCTTTCGAGGTTGGGTTTTTTCCACTTTGAGAGTTTTCCCAGAATATATTTATGTCAATCTTGATGTGTTCTAATTGTATTTGTTTGTGTAACTTGGGGGTTGCATGGTTGGATAGTCCTTCATTGTACCCTCCTACCATGATTGCATTAATTTGTATCAAAGCATAATGTTCAAATATTGGGAAGATAATCAATTGTTATATGGGTTTTTCTTGAGAATAAAACACTAGACTAAGGTGACTTGCAAGAATCTTGTCAACAAATCACCAATTGAGAGGTAGATGGAAGGGTGATTGTAGCCGAATCATTAATTAGAGGAATTTTTCAATAGATCTAGGAAGATGTTGCTTGAGGAATCCTAGGTAAGTCCAACATAGTTGGGAAATCGGATGAAATCTTAAAGAGGCAAAGGAAAATATAGTTCAATTGAAATCCTTAGAAGAAGATTAAAAAGGGGCTAAAACCCAAAGTAGTATGATGAAAGCAATGAATATGGAGATGCCAAATATGAGGTACAAGGTCTAGAAGATCAGGAATACGAGTTAGAATAGGTGAAGGTGTTAAAATCCATCTCTAAAATTAGCAAGAGACCTATGATGGGAGTTCCAAACTATTATAGTGACCTAAATATTGAAGAAATAGTTTATTTTATAAATTAATTAAATGAGTATTTTCAATAACAAGAGATAAGGACTCAGAAGTGTTGGGTGAAAATTATGTAATCAGCTTTCGATAGATTACACAACTTGGACTTCAGCCACAGCTATGTGAGATGTGAATCTCTCCTCTCGGAAAGGGGAGGCGCCCTTCTTACTGCTAAGAGAAACAATAGTAAATAACACAA